>PVIW01001056.1:289769-346491 GCA_004026585.1 Noctilio leporinus | reverse complement strand
ATGAATGGATTAAAAGGTGGAGAGTTTCCTGGAAGGAACTGGAGAGTATTATGCTTAGTGAAATAAGCCAGTCAGTGAAAGACAAATACCATATGATCTCACCCATTACAGGACAATAATGAACAAAACTAACAACAAGCAAAACAGAACCAAATATATGAATACAGTGAGTAGGCCTTCAGTGGTCAGGGGGAAGGGGGTTGGGGGGAGGGGGGAGGCAGAGGCAGGGAAGGGGAGCAGTTTAGACAAGAACCTAGTATAAAGGAACCATGGACATGGACAACAGGTGGGATTGACTTTGGGGGGAATAGGTGGGTGGGGAGGGGGACAGAGGGGAGCAAAAAGGGGATGGATGAAATACAACAACAATAAAATTTAAAAAAAAGGTGGAGAGTTTAATACATAAGTTGATCTGTAAAAATAATCAAATATACTTTCTAGAAATAAAAAAAGCAAGCTCTGAAATAACTCATGAGAATAGTCTAGACAATACAAAAAAAAAAAATTGAACTCAAAAAACAAACCAATAGAAAAATATACAAACTGAAGAATAGAAAGAAAAAGGAAAGAAGCAACCATGAAAAGAGGTAAGAAAATACATAAAACACCCAAACTGTAACATATTGTATTTGAACTTCCAGGATGAATAGAATAGAAATGGAGTGTGGAAGAGGTATAATGCAAAAAGAAGAAGGAGAAAAGAGAAAAAAAAAAAAAAAAAACTTGTAAAATGGATTTAAAAATAGATTCATGAAATCAGCATACACAGAATAAGCATTATTTCTATCTCTACCTCTATCTCTCTAAAACACACACACACACCAGTGGGTATGCAAAACCAGTGGGTAAGGTTTTATAAAAAAATTAAAAACAAAAAGAAGTTTAAAACCCCATAGAAATAAAACATACTGCCTAAAAAGGAGCAAAAATTATTGTCAACAAAATATAAAAGCCACAGCACAACAGTAAGACATTTATAAATTATTGAAAGTGGGGAGCTGGGGAGAAAGTCTACCTAGAATTTTATATGCAGTAAAAATATCAAATACAGACATTTTCAGAAAACAACACTGAGCTGATACATTATAAAGAACCTTACAGTATAGGGCATACTGAAAGAGATTCATCAAGCAGGAGGAAAATGACCCAAGATGAATGAATGCACAGAAAAAGAAGAAAGAATGAAGTATAAGAAACAGGATTTATGTAGATATTATAAAAGGATACTGACCACTTGACGCAACAACAATGATGATACCTGTGAGATACATATGTGAAAGTATAACATGACAAAATAGCACATTAGACAGCAGAGGACAGCATCAATGGAGCTCTTCCATTATGTGGGAAATGGTAGATGCATAAAATTAAGAAAGGATGCTATTAAGGCAAATATGAGCATTTTAATCTCCAGGGTAAGCACTAAAAGTTGACAAATTTAAGTTAATTAACAATATAAACCTGCAGAGTTCCTTTTCAGGTGCACATAGAGCCGTTAACAACATAGATTAAATTCTGAGCAATGAACCAAGTGGCAACAAATTTCAAAGGATTATCAATCAGAGTGCTTCCAAAAAGTGAAATTAAGAAAGAAATTTGTGGCACAGAAATGTTTTGAGAACCCCCATGTATTTGGAAAATAGCAACAAAATTTAAATAGCCCATGAACCAAAGAAGTAATAATGGAAATTAGAAATTACTTAAACCAGATAATAATAAAAATATATTAAAACTGATGAGCCTTGACTGGTGGCTCAGTGGATAAGCACTGGCCTAAGAACCCAAAGGTTGCTGGTTCAATTCCTAGTCAGGGCACATCACCAGGTTGCAAGCCAGGTCTCCAGCCAGATCCGTAGCTGGAGGCAGGTGAAAGGCAACCATACTTGGATGTTTCTCTCCTTCTCTTTCTCCCTCCCTTCCACTCTCTCTAGAAATAAATAAAAGCTTTAAAAATGAAAGAGTAGCCTAATAAACATAAAGAAAGGGAAAGGAAAGAAATAACAAAATTAAAGCAGAAAATGATTAAAAGAAAACAGTCAACAGGAGAGAAAAATCTACAAAGTCAGAAGCTTTTCCAGTGAAAACAATAATAAAATTGATTTAAGAAAAACAATTACAAGACCAATCAAGGGGAAAAGGAAAACGCAAGCTATCAATATTGGGAATGAAAGAGTAGGGGCATTACTACAAATTTTTCATGTATTTAAATAATAATAATAATAGTAAAATGATCACTCTGAACACCTTTATGCCAATGGAATCAGCAATAAAGTAAAACTTCTAAGTTCTTAAAATCATAAACTACTGATGTTGTAAAAGAGAGAAATAAAAAAAATCTAAATTTAAATGTGCAATTGTAAAACCTTCCCACAAAAAGGATCCAGGTCCGGAGCATTTCACAAGTGCATTCCTTGCAACATTTATAGATAATACCAATCTTATATAAACTCGTCCAGAAACTAGGAATAAAAGAAATACTTCTTAACTCTTTTTTAGAAGGGGGTTTGGGGGAAGCAACAAAACTTTTATTTCATAATCTGACAAGAAGATTAAAGGTTACTCTCTTTCATGAACTTAGATGTAAAAATCCTCTTAAAAATTCTCACAAGTTGAATCCAGTAATACAGAAAATAAACAGTATACCATGTCCAAGTGAGTTTTTTTCCAGATAGGCAAGAATGTGTTAATATTCAAAACTCAATGTAATTCAACATATGAAGAGTATCAGATGATGTAATTGTATCAACAGATGCTGAAGAAGATATTTGACAAAATTAAACAAATTTAACTCTTAGAAAACTAGAAGTAGCAGAAAGCTTGTTTAATAAAATAAACAACTGTATAAATTTATACAGTTTTTATAATATTTCTACAGTATTTATAATAAATACATATTTTATTTATAAATAAAATAAACCCCACATTTAATGATGAATATGGAGAATTTTTTTTCTAGTAGTATAAAAAATAATAACTGCAATATCTGTCATCAACAATGAAATGGATGGCAGTGTCAGCCATTTCTAGAAGGCTATAAAAGAAAAAGAAAAGAAAAAAAAAGATTTGAAGGACCTATTATAAAACTATGGTAATTAATACAATGTAATATTGGCACAAAAATAGACCAAGTGACTAAATAGGACAGAATGGTGCTGATCTACATACATCGTCTTTCTGATGCACCACAAGGACGAGCCTGCAGTGTACAGGGAGAAAGGCGACCATATTACCAAATGGTGCTGGGTCAACTGGAGTCGTATGGACAAAATGAGTCACCCCAGAAGCTGGAAAGCCTGGAGCTGCAATGACCTGCCTTGTCCACACCAGCCAAATGCATTGCACAGTCTCCGCCACCCAGTGTCTCTAGCTTAGATGATTCAAGTTTATTAAATGTCCTTTTTTTTTTTTCCATATCGGGATGAACATATTGTGTGGTCTTTTCCCTACTTAATCTCAAATTCCAAATTTGACCACATAGAAGCAGATCAGCCACGGACTTCTACTCAAAAGTGTGCCAGAAACTGCTGGAGTACCTGTCTCCTTCTGCTGTGACCCTGGCGTGAAAGAACAAAAGGGAGGCATGGCCTCAAACAGATACACACGCAGTGAGTAATAGTTGTCTCGCCAACAGAGACTTCACAGTGAAAGCAAAATAAAAAGGGGAGAAATTTGTTGAAATTCCATGAGTTTGGATTCAATCTGAACCATATGTAGCTCCAGATTAGGTCATATTCTCATGATAAAATTACTAATTTTGTCTTCAGTTCTGTCTGCTACTCAGTATTTCCATGATCTCTTATTAGCTGATCTCACGCATTATTTGTTTGGTCTATATCACTCCAAAAATGGGGGACTTCAGCTGAAGCTCCCGAGGTTCACCAGGAGGTTTGGCTCTCCGTTACCGAGGTGTCAGGGGAAAGGTAAGACTGTGGAATAAGACTACCTGGATGTGAAGCCCCCTTACTTCCTCTCAGTGCCATCTTGGGCAGCTTACTTCCTCTCCCTGGGCCTCACTTTTCCTATCTATAAAATGGGTTAAAAATAGTACCTACTTCATTAGATTGTTGTGAGGACTATAGTGCTCTGCTGTTTAACTGGTGCCGCAAAGACATTAGTTACTATTTTTCATCTGTAAGAACTATACAGAAAAGTCTTGCCTATAAACTATATTGGTTTTGTTAACTGCCTGCTAACTGGGCTTTTCTAAACTGTGGCATTTTGGAACAAATTCCTTGTTTTCCCATTGATAGAAGGCAAACGTTGTTTGCTGATTTTTCGGTTAGAAACCTGACAGGAAGAAGAAGACCTAAGTAGAACAGAGCTGGAGGTAGGAACTTCACGGCCTTTGATTAGAACTCTCCCTCTGCAGGTTTGCAATGGGTGACTTAATTCCTCCTCTTATCTTTAAAATGGAGCATGATGGGACACCAACTTCAGAGGATGTTCAGGGGAGTTAAAGGAGATAATGCATCCAAGTTATCTGTTGAGTACTTTACTCTCTAAGTGTCAGGCACTGTATCATTGTTATATTATTTTTCTCCAGGTCCCAATGTAGAAATGCTTTGAATCAGTTGGTAAAAATGCATTTTAACAATTTAAAAAGTACAATATTATTGTTTAATCTTCACAGCAGAGTTTGCTTCCCTTAGCACGGCATTGCGCTTCCCCCAGACACTTGAGCCTTCTCCAGTGAAAATACACATTGGAAAATCTTGGAGATTCTTCACTGGCGACACCAGTAAGGTAGGAACTGCAGACACATTCATGTTCTTAAATATCATCAGCAATAACCTATAAAAGGTGTGTGTGTCAACAAAACTCTCTTTAAAATGCAGCAGGCCGTTCATTTGCACCATGTTTTATGACACTTTCTCAGGACCAAAGCTGATGTTTGATGTAAATCCCACTAGACTAGCTCGAAAAGATCTCTTGTCATTCTTTTTTTTTTTTGGACTCATCACACTAATAGTCTGGTGCTACTGCCGCTTGTCTATAAAAACTTACATACATAAGACAAACACCTCACAGAGTTCAGGTCTACTAGCTGATTGGATAACCAAGAATGGGAAATAAGGTCAGGGGACGGGGGTGAAGGTTTCCTGGTCCCAACTGGAGTTCATTAGCGCTAAGTTGTGATGGAAGGAATAGAAAAGTCAGCTGGACTTACCAAGCGCCACCCTAAGAAGGGGGTCCAAAGATCACTGAACGTGTCTCCGACTAGTCTCTAGATGGCTGTTAGCACCAGCTTCCCTGGTAAGGGCAGATCGCTGGGTCATCAGAAAGACCAGGAGTTGGACAGACAGTTGCAATTACGAAAGGGGAGATTTACTTGAAAGAGTAAGCCAGAATGGCCTCCAGGAATTTCTGAAACATCACGCGGGAGCGAGCAATGAACTCCAGTTTCTGCTAGCAACACACAAAGGACCGAAGTAATCAGGGGAGAAAAATTATAAGGTAGTGCGTATATTGGCTCAGACCCAGTAACATAAGACATTCATTACCCCGAGACGCTGTAATTCTCTGAACACCCCTTAAATCTCTCGGCTGTTTAATATAAGATGAGAGTAAATGTTCAGGTCAATAAAATTATCAGCTATTTTCATATCCAAAAAAGCAGAAAAGGTTCACCAGTGGAAAAACGTAGAGGTTAACCATGAACTTTTTTTTAATAAGCAATTTGGCCTCATGTCCTTCCATGCACAAGCCTTCCATTACCCACGAACCGGACCCCCTCCCGCAGCCACCAAATCTGCGCCTTTGCAGAGGAGCCTGCTGGCGGTGAGGACACAGGGGCTGGCTTTCTCACAGGTTCAAGTGTCAGCCACCACTTGTGGAAAAGGGTATTTGAAGGATGAATGTTGTATAACCGCAGGCAGAGGTGCAAAAGCCAATTCTAGTTAAGCTCGATAATCGTTTTTGACATTTGGAGACATTTTATCCTTCAAAACTCTTGGAGAGCTGAACTGCCTGCCTGAAGTGGCTGTTTCTATGAAGATTAGAGGAGATTTTCAAGTGTTAATCTTAACTGACCTCTCATTCTTTTTCATTTGTTTTTTTTTTTTTTTTTCCTTTGACTCTTTCCTAAAAATTCAGTCCAGAGTTCAATGATTATGGGTTCTGTGACCTCAATGACATGTTTGCGATGCAATGTTGCAGTGGTCTTTCAAATAAATGGGCTCCATTTTCTCCAGAAAGCATCCAGAAATATATACTGTGGGTATGGAAAGAAAGTATTAGAACTTCTATTATAGTTCCTTTTCATCTGAAAGTAAGGGGGGGGGGGACTAAGTTTTAGTAGTACTCAGCATGGAGTGGACACAGGCGCTCTTAGTAATGCTACAGATGACTAAGTGATGCTCAGCCAGGCAGTGGGAGGCTTCCCAGAGAAAGGGGGGCATCCGACACTGCAGGCGGGGGTGAACGCGGTACCCTCCTCTTGTTCTCTTTCACCTCCTTGACGCTTATCACAGTTTACTTGTGTCCAATTCACTGAATGTATGGATTCTATTACCAAACTTCAACTAAACTCATTGTCACAACAAGGACAAGTGGCTTATAGGAGCCATACAAAGAAGCTATGGATTGAAAGTGTGTTGTTAATGCAAACTCAAGACAAGAAAAACCTGGTGGCAGAGTTGAAACAGGACGGGCCTGGGCCAAGAACGTCCTCCTGAAGCCAGCCCTTGGGCTCAGATTCCTGACACAATGATGCACTAAACCAGTGACTTTGGGGAACTCATTGTGCATCAGTCTCTCCCTGACACGTCGGAAGTAAAAGGAAACTCTCATCTCGACAGCAGTGGTCTGTCAGACAAAGTAAATGAGAAAAGCCTGTAATGCACACTTAAAGCTTTAAAACATAGCTTTTAATATTATCCTCCTAATAAAGGCAAATAAAGCAGTGGTGATCTAATCATATTTGAGAATATAAAACTATCAAGAGTAGCTGGTAATAATAAGAACTATATAGATGGGAGAGGGAGAACAGAAGTGAAGAGAAGAGAAATTGATTTAGTATGTGGGATAAGAAAGCAAACCTGTAATTTTCTCAGTGTTTCTGAAGTCATGAAATGCACAATCCAAATTCTACAAAATCTCATTAAACTTAATGATAAATGTTCAGAGGTCCCATTTGGGTCTTTACACTTAATGGTAAGTGATTAAAAAAAAAAAACATTAAAAAAGTCCTGTTCTATGGGAATACAACCATTTTCCTAACAGCAGAAAAACAGCTAAAATAATGCATGGCACCTAAAATATATTGACAGCAAAGAACCTGGAGTCAAAATGTACAACACGCTACCAGATGTCATTAGTGCGCTTATTTTCACAGAAATAATACTCGTACAATATCCTACTTCTAAAATATTGTATGGTACAGAATCATGCTAATCGTAGTGGCCATATTTAAAATAATTGCCAAGTTTAACTTTAAGGCAAGAGACTTTTTGCTTTTGTTGCTTATATTTTTCTTTTCTCATTTATTTATTATATACAACTATCTGCATTTTCCTTGGATGGCAAATGGCTAGCAGTGCAGTGCCTCTGGCAAGTGGAGGCACATTACACATGGGTGTCTAGTCAAAATCATTAGAGACCAATGCTTAGTGAGCAAGTATATTTGCATAGATTTTCAAAGAGAGATAATCTTTGCCAAGGTAAAAAACATATATATTTTTCTCCAGCACTTGTTTCAGTATTTAGCCTTTGCTGGAGGAAAGATGTATTTGAAAATGCGTTCGATGGGGGAAAAGAGGTAAAACAGAACAATTTGAGTTGCTGCATTTTGAAAAATGAACCAAAAATTTTTTTAAAAGATAACACAAGCAGTCAACAAGCACATACAAGTATATTCAAAATCATTAATCATTAAGAAAATGCAAGTCAAAATTACAGTGAGATACCACTTCATATCCATTAGCATGGCTATCATTTAAAAAAATAAGTGTCGATGAGAATAAGAAATTGGAACTCTTGCATGCTGCTGGTGGGAATATAAAACAGCCACTAGAAGAACCATATGACAGTCCCTCAAAACTCTAAAAACAGAATTGCTATATGAACCAGCAATTCCACTTCTGGGTACATGCCCAAAAGAATTGAAAGCAAGGTCTTGAAGAGATATTCATGTCCCCATGTTCATAGAAGCATTATTCACAACAGCCAAAAGATGAAAACCACCCAGGGCTCCTTGGTTGGATAAACCAAATGTGGCACATATGTACATCCAGTGGTATATTATTCAGTCTTAAAACGGAGAGAAATTTTGACAGACATGCTACAACATGGATGAGCCTTGGTACATTACGCCAGTGAAAAAAGCTAGTCACCAAAAGGGAAATTGTTACATGATTGCATGCATATGGGGTACTTAGAGTGATCAAATTCACAGAGCCAGAAAACAGAATGCTGGTTTCCAGGGGAGGGAATGAGGGCAAGGAGTTAGTCTTGAATGCCAGATGAAAAAGGGCTGGAGATAGAATGCGAATGTACTTAATCCCACTGAAGTGTATCCTTAAAAAAAAAAAAAAAAAAAAAAGATAACATGGTAAATTTTGTTATGCATAGTTTACCACAATTAAAAATACATAAATATCTTTTTAAAAAAGAACCATACTTTCCAAATGGCCCAGGTTCACCGCAGGTAGCTTTACCAATGCTACCACCCAGGTCGTTTTACGTGGCTCCACTGGCCTATTCATTCAAAAGCAAGCATTTATTGAACCCCTTATTAAGGGCCAGGAGCAGAGCTAGATACAGAAAGGGAATATAAATTTAATTAAGACACAATCCCCAACAGCAAGAGAAAGTGAAAAGGAAATGAAGCAAGTTAATATGGAATCACACGCCCGGCTGGCCACTTTATATATTCTACATTATTTCATTTGGTTCCCACGAGAATCTTAAGTCAGAGGCCGTTATTACTGCACCTTGGACTATTTGATGGCCCCTGTGAGCAGAACCTTAAGGATGAAGCTAACAGAACAAAGATTATATTAGGCCTGGCTCCCCAACATGGCCGTCTACTCAACTAGGGCCACGTTGCAGAGAATCTCGGAGCTTATGGATTCTCAGTAGAGTAACACCAGCCGTGTGACCCTGGGCGCAATATTTGTGTTAACTCTCAGTTTCCTCATCTCCAAAATGAAGATATCTCTATAGAGTTCCTAGTTCATATGACTGATGTAAAAATTAAATGTGATAATAAAAGCAAAGCCCATGAAAAGTGCTTAGTAAATGGGCATACTTGACTTATCCATGTGACAGAGCTGGTATCAGGCTTACAGGAGGTTTGGCATTCCTAAATGAGGAGATAATATCTTTTCTATCCCAGTGTGAGAAAATTTTACACATATCTGCCCCTGGTCCCTGGCAGGGTTCCTAAAACCCTTGTCATTTTCTAAGTGATAAGTTCACAAGTGTCATTTCTTGTTCTAATAGTCTGCCCTCTGTTCCTGACACGGAGCTCCTGATACCCTTGTAATTTCCTGGGTGCCAGACATGTCATTTGTTCTAATGAAGTGACTCTGGCTGGGCTCCAGGATGGCTCCTGGGTAAGGGCTGGTCACCAGAAAGTCTGAGACATGATCAGGAGCTTGGAATTTTCAGACCCAATTCCCTTGAGTAGTCAGAAGGACTGAAATGGAGTTAATGATTGAACATACCTATGCAATTAAAAAAAAAATAGCATCCATAAAAATTCCAAAATATGGGGCATGGAAAGCTTCTAGATGGGCAAACACATTCATGCCAAAAACTCCTGGGGGACAGAAGCTCTATGAACTTGGGACCCTCCCAGAACTTGCCCTGTGCATGTCTTCATCTGGCTGTTCATATCCACCCTTCATCACATCCTTTAGCAAACTGGTAACGTAAGTGTTCCCTCTCAGTTCACTTGAGACAATTGGTCAAACCCAGCAATTGGGTCCTGGGAATCTCTAATCTACAGCCAGCTGGTCAGCAGCACAGGTGCTAACTGGGTATCAGGGGGTGGGGGTTGGAGGGCAGTCTCATGGGATGGAGCCCTTGCCCTCTGGGATCTGAAAGCACCTCCAGGTAGACAGCCTTAGAACTGAGTTCAACTGGTGGACACCCAGCTGGTATTACAGAGAATTACTTGGGGTGGGGGGAAGCCTCCACACATTGGTGACCAAGAAGTATCAGAAGTCAAGGGTTTTGCATGAACAGCGAAGAGACTGAACTAAGATTTTTCCACACAACAGGGAAAGGCTGATGCTTCCATTCTGTATAGAAGAGCTATGAAAATAAGCATGTGAACATGTGTAAAGCATTTAGATCAGTGCTCAGCAGATGTGGCAACACGCAAGAGGTCAGTTGTAGCTTTAAGGCAACTGGAACATTGAGAGGGATGTACTAAAATGTGAATTTTGAGGCTTGTAAGGTGCCTTATATTCTCATCACTTTTGAAAGTCTTTCTGCTTAAACAGTAGTATTATCAGTGAGGATTTACAGATTTGGATGTTTTTAACATCCAAGGAAGCCTGCAGGAGCTGTCCAGGAGGACTCTGGGCTTCATCAGTTAATTGTCTTTGAAGTAATGCAGCATAACAAATAAGAACACAAGCTTGGTGGCATCCAACAATAAGTATTTATTTTGCTCATGCATCTGTGCATCTGTGATCCACTAGAGGTTGGCTGATCTCAGTGGAGCTCAGTTGGTTGGCTCTACTGACCTTGAATGGGGTCACTTATTCTTCTGGGGTTTACCCAAGGTCAGACATTCGCAGCCAGGCTTGCCTGGGGCAATCTGGCTGGAACGGCCCTGCTCCATTCATGCCTCATATTTCTCCTGGGCTAGCCTGAACATGTTCCTCCCATGATGATGGAAGACATGTAGGTGAGCCAGCTCGATTGTTGAAGAGCTTTGTTATAACTCTGGTCATGGTATGTCCACTAATGTTTTGTTGGTCAAAGCAGTCACATGGATAAACTCGAAGTCAAATTGTAGGAAAATATACCCCACCTCCTTAAGTGGGGGGAACTTCAAAGTCACATAGCAAAGGGCAGGCATTCAAACAAAAGAGAAGGATTGAGGTCATGAATGCAATTTATTGTTGTGGGAGAGCATGGTGACTGGCCCAGACCTATGGAAGCCCTCACTGCTGCTATGACCATTTAGATGTCTTATTAGTTTACACATATTGGTAATATTTAAATTTAGTACAGGGTACCCCAGCTAGAAAAGATATGGATATAATTTAGAGCCATTCATATAATTAAATTAACTTGTGCTAGTTGGACACTGTACTGGAGAAGCAAAAGCATAGGTGATGGGATTCTTGCTATGTCCGTGGGTTGCCCTCATGGAAAAGAGAAGAAAGTGTAAAAAGGCCTAGGACATTGGTCACCAGGTAAAGTAGGGAATCAAAGGATGAAAAAAATGAGTGCTGAATGGGCAATCAAGAATAAGTCCATCTACATCTAAATTTGGCCTTAAGACAGTACTAAATGCAATCTTCTGTCAAACCTGACTACCTAATGTCATTAACATGGTTGCACCCCTGACATTAATAAGGAAACATCGAAAAACTCCTCCTGAGGAAGCAGCTGAATCTTATTAAGGGCATATCTTAGATGGATGCTTACCTTTAAAGTCAGCTTGCTCAAGTTCTCTTATTTTCTCTTTTGGCTACCTAACCAATGAAAGGCCATGAGAGTCAAAATAAGTGAGAAAATGAGAAAATGGGCAAACTTTTGTTCATTCTGATTCAGGAAAATCTCTTGAACTAGTTTCTAAATATTTGATTCAGAAAAACCTAAACTTTGTTTGTCAACTGCATTCTTTTCCTCATTAAAAAAAGAAAAGAAAGAAAAACAAAAAAAGGACTCCCATGAGTATAATGGTGGAAATTCAATCCGTGTGTTTTCTGATTCATTTACACTTAGCTCATCAAAATATTTTCTAAGAGCTGAGGTCTTTGGTGGCCAACATGCTTTGTGGTCCTTTTCCTTTGCAACAGCTAAATTGTCATCCATCATCAGCTTACACAAATGCAAAGGAAGGTTGAAAAAAAACCCTACATGGATTATCTCATAAAGCTGGAAACAGCGATGAGCTCAGAAAGTTTATCTTCCCAAAGTGGCTTTCCCTCTCGAGATTTGTCGCATCACCCAGACTTGCATTCACGTTAGTGCTGGTTCTCTTGCTAATAAGGACAAACCTAAATGTAAAAGAACCAAAGTCTCAGAAATGATCCAGGAGAGTAAAGCATAGGCTCTGGGCAAAAGGTTCTAGGAAATATTGGAGGAATAGGAATGTCTTGGAGTGTAGCATGATTTCAAAGGTAAAGAGTAGTCTTCTGTTCATCAAAACCCAGGAGAAATAGCTGATCTTTCCATTACATTTCAGGGCTCAGACTTAGTGCCAGGCTCTAACCCACATTTATCAGAGGAACAAGAGAAGCTTTCCCTATTCTTTATGTCACTGGTCTGCAGCCCTGATCCCAATGAGGGGAATAGCTTTTTTAAAGTAGTATTGTCAGTATCTCTGGGGTTTTTTCATGAAAACTAATGTACAGCCATATTTTTCCACTACATGCACATTTCACACATATTACTTCATTTTGCCTACAAATATATCATGAAGGCCTTTATAAAAAAATGTGTAAATAAAGTACCTAAGGTGAAGCTTTTATTCAACCTATCAGCATAGTATTAATAGAATGAAAGGGGAGTAAGAAAGGAAGGAAAGAGGTGGGGATGGGGGGAGAAAGGGAAGGAAAAGAATAGAAAAGGACCCAAGTTTGAAAAGAAGTGAGCTTAGTAAACCCAATGATAACCCTGAAAGATGTCTGCTTTCTTATTCTAAGTGCTCATTGATAAAATATTTGATAAAAATAGAAGAAAGGGAGGGAGGGGAAGCTATTTTTTAAAACATAGCATGAACTTCAGATCCATACCTGTGGTCAATGCTTTGCAATCTAGTTTATTTATGTTCCATTTTTATACTCAAACAAGTATGGCTTTTCTGCTTAAAAAAAAAAAAAGGACAAAAATTACAGGTGGATGTGGAACTTTCCTGGAATCAGCACGTGAAAGAGAAAGCCAGCTGCTCTCCCTCTGAAGGCAGATGACAGCTAGTGGCGGGATTGGACAGGCTTTGGAGATGGGGGGATTGAGCAAAAAGGAAAAAAGACTCATGGACATGGACAACAACACAGTGATTGCTGGGGGTGGGGTATAAGGGGACTAGATGGTAATGGAAAAACTACAATAAAGATTAAGTTGTAAAAAGTACACATTGGTGGTTACAGGATAGACAGGGGGATGTTAGGAAGAATAAAGGAAAGGGAGAAGCCAAAGAACTTATATGCGTGACACATGGACATGAACTAAGGGAGGCGTTGCCAGAGGAAATGGGGTACTGGGTGGAAGGGGACAAAGGGTGGGGGATTGGGACAACTGTAATAGCAAAATAAATACAATATATTTTTTAAAAGATTAAATCAAAATTTAACAGAGAGAGAAAGAGAAAGCCAAGCCCTCACACCTGACATTCCTTTGACCACCATTTCTGAACATGGAGCTGAACTAAAGAAATGACTAAAATCACATAAGTCAGAAGTAGATCAGGTGGGATTGACTTTGGGGGGAATGGGTGGGTGGGGAGGGGGACAGAGGGGAGCAAAAAGGGGATGGATGTAATACAACAACAATAAAATTTTTAAAAAAAGAAAGAAGTAGATCAGGAGGAAGAACATTTGCACATTACACAAAGCCCATTAGTTTGTGCTCTGAGTAGCATATTTTGAAAGAGAACAAGTCACAGTATCATATTCCTTTCATTAGGCCCCTTTCACTTCTCATTCTTCGTCTTCAAACAACCCAGGCAGCAATATTAAAGAATGTCTATAATTTCACTTCTCATGTCAAATTTCAAAGATTTAATATAAAACATATTATAATTTACGAATATTAAGGAGACTGCGACCAAAACATTTAGGTTTTGCACCATATCCAATCTATATTTTTATCCTTAACAGCCTAGCTTTGCTACCAATAGAAAGAAAGTATTTCATTACTTAGATGAGCAAATTGAACATTGAGTCTTCTCAGAGAAAAATTGAATTAAGAATTAGGGAGTCAGCCCTGGGTGGTGGCACAGTGGGTAAGGTGCCAGCCTGCAAGCCCAAAGGTTGCTGGTTTGATTCCCACCCAGGGCACATAACCAGGTTGCAAGCCAGGTCTCCAGCCAGGTCCATAGCTGGAGGCAAGTGAAAGGTAACCATACATTGCTCTCTCCCTCTCTGCCTCTCTCCCTTCCTCTCTCTCTAAAAATAATAAATAAAATATTTTTTAGATCAAAAAATATTTTAAAAAGAATTAGGGAGTCACAAGCAACTGGTTGATGGTCAAGAAGGCTTTCAGAGCTTAATAATTATACATATAAAGAGTGCATTAATTTATGTGAACTGAAAATAGCGTGGCACAAATTATACGTATGAGAGCATACAGATGGTTAAGAAGTTGTAAGAAAGTTAGACCATCTCAATTTAAATCATAGCTCCACTTACTTTATGATATTGAACAGGTTACTTAAAATCTCAATGCCTCAGTATCCTCATCTACGTCATGGGATAATGCTATTGTTTCATGATTTAGTTTCAGAGTTTAAAATTTAAATGGTAGTTAAATGATATCTACTGTTGAATATACACTAAGTGCTCAACAAGTATGTTGTATTTATCTAATTTTAGCCAAGAATGTTATGCTTAGAAAAAAGACCAGAAGGAAGGACATCTAAACCTATCTATAATGTTCTACAGGGTTGTTTACAATGGTTTAAAAAATGACCATTGTTTATTCAACAGCTTTCTACAATTGCTTATACAATGAGCCCATGTTTAATAATTGGGATGACATGGATGAGTGGGTACTTAAAACAAAAGTTTCAATTATCCTTCTTAATTCCAGAGTTTTGTCTTCTTTGTTATAGATGATAGCTAGATGATAGCTAACTAGCTAGATAGTTAATGATCAGCTTTGCCAATGGTAATTGGGCACAAAGGAAAAAAATCCACTCACACTCATATGAGACTGATCTGTGTCAAAGAACCAAAAGAATAATTTATGAGACCCTGAAAGCCAAGCAGACTGATATTCAAGTTGGCTATTCAACACATTCTCTTCTTAGTATAAGAAGTCTACTCAGGCAATCAAATGAAGATCAAGCTGCCTGAATAAGAACAGGAATGAGTCTACTGAGATAGCCCCCTTCTCATTCAACCAGTGGTTCTACCATAAAAAAATAGTCACTTCCTGAAAGGGCTACTCTTTCTGTACTTTTCAAGTTCTCTTTTCTGTTCTTAAGTAATATTAGAGAATTGGAGAAACCTTTAACAAGGGTTTACAAATGCAATATAGGTCAGTGTGTATAAGGTGATGAAAATTCAAGAATAGTCCTCAGTGTGCCTAAGTTGCTTTGTTATTTTCAGAAGCTCTACCAATCTTAACTTATGCAGATGCTTAAAACTATCTTGCAATCAGAAGGTGTTCAGTTCACCTCACAGAATCATCCTTTGTTCATTCCAATAGGAACCATGCATTCAGCAACTCCTCCTTTTGTCTCCTCCAAGAGACAAAAAACCTGGAAGTCTCTACGCTTCATAGGAAAAAGGATCAGAGGATACGTATGGGGGGAAAATATGTTCACAGGCAAATTAATCAAAATATGGTAAGAGAGAGAGGTTAACACTAGCCCAATGAGGTTTCAGCCTCAACAGGATTAGACAGAGTACTGAAATATTATAAGTATGGTCCATGCTGACTCATAAGGGAAAAAAAGTTATCCAAATAATTATTTGGAATGTTCCTCATTAAAAAAAAAAAAAAATTACAGACAGGAGCAGGCACAGAAAATTCTGGAGAATTAACAAAATATTTTGTATGTTTGTAAATATTGATCAAAATATTTTTCATCTCCAGGATGTGTTGTCTCCTGAATTTTGATTCAGTGAATATGTCAGCCACATTTCAACCAAAGATGTTTGCCTCATACACAAATAAATCTTAATACAACACACACTCCTGCACTTGAGAAAATCTCCAAGTGCCGAATGAAGCCAACTGTTAAATAACAAATCATAATATTTGATCGCAAATTTTTAAACTGAGCTGTAGCTCCCCCCCCCCAAACATTCAATGATTCCTCTGTGTCATTGTTTTGCATATGCTTGAGGAACACTGTGTCATAGCTGAAAAATGTAGCCCAAGGGTTTGAAGTCCTTTCTTTTTAAAAATAGTGTGCCACCGCTTGAGAAATAAACATGATATCTAGGAACCGGCTCACTGTTACAACTGTGCGGAATTTTCAAGTCGCCTGAAAGGATTCAAAAGATCTCAACTTACATAATACCCACCACTTTGTAAAATTGTGAAGAAAACATACCACCACTAGCTTTGGACAACTCACAACATGGGCAAAAAGCCAGATTCCCCCAAACCCAGGATGAGAAATACAAGTACTTTGCTTTCCGTTGACTGAAGTACAGCAAGGTTGATGGAGCCAGGGAGAAGCTGGAAGCCGTCAGGTTCTCAGGTGCAGTGCTCAGCTGAGGGGCAACTTTCCCCATGCATCTTGATGGGATCCCCCCGACTGAATGGACATCTGCTCCCCCAGGCTCCCACACCAATGTGTTCGCCCAATGGCTTCAAAAAATTGCCTGTCTATTCATGTAGATGGAATCCTTTCTAATGGCAGAAACCCTACCCTCCCTGTTCATTTCTCACAAGGCCTAGCAGAGGCTGCTATGCTTGGCAAAGATGGTCCGTAGATTATTTGGAGCCTCTTTCCACTTCAGGGTCATCTCCTTCCACCCTCCATGTCCCATGTAACTCCTCATTCACTTTTATGTCTCTGTACATCTTGTTTCTTTTTTCCAGAAACTCCCTCCTTCTCCCCTCCCCATCCCCATGCTCTGTTCTAGCACTTCTCATCTTTTACAGTGATTTGTTCACATTTGTGTCTCCCTGTCCCCAATTTACCAACTTACTGATATATGCAAAAGTCCATTTTTAAATGATATTAGACTTCTATTTTCATCCATCATGGAATAATTGGAACTGAACCACGTCTTCATTATAGAAACTAGAAAACGGAGGAAGATATTTTTAAAATGGTTGTCAAACATCAGGAAAAGAAGAATTTGGTCCTTGTGAGAAGAGCAACAAATGAGGTGGTGTCTCTGATCCCCTGGGCTTCCTATCTTGAGGGCCTTCTGAAAGCCAGTGCATGGCAAAAATATCCAAAAAGAGCACAACTTTCTGAGAGAGAAGGGGAGGGGAAGGGAGGAGAGGGGAGGGGAGGGGTGAGGAAGGGGAAGGGGTGAGGAAGGGGAAGATGAAAGGAAGAGAGAATGGAAAGAAAGGGATATCAGAGCTCAGAAAAGCAAAGGCAGCTAAAGTGTGTAGGGCTGAGTACCCTGAAATCACAGAGGAATCTATCTGCACAGGAGTTCCCTAAGTCTTTGACCGAACCCTAACCTGCACGTGCATACATAGGTGAGACTAAATTCACATAAGGAAAAGGAGCAAGCTCTTGGACAACAACAATCACTTCTGGAACTCAGCCAGTGGAAGATGTTTTCATTCTGACCAATCAAAGTAAAGGGACCTTGTTGGTCACTAGGACATCCGTGGAGATCTAGGTGAGAGCCCACCTTAGTGCTTTTGATTTTTAAATGTATAATAATTGCTTAGCAGCTCCGTATAAGAGTAACAGAGGATCCCTGGACTCTTTTTAGGTTTTTCTATTAACGTTGCTGACGTTGACTTCAATAAAGTGAATGACTTGGAAAAACATTGTCTGAGACATTGTTTTCTAATCTAGGGGTTCATGGGCCCCTAGGGTCTTTGGGAGTTCAGTTAATTCCTGACAACTATATGCGAAATTGAGGTACCTGTGCTTACCAACATATTTTGAGAAAATCATTTTCAGTCAGACCTTCGGAAGAGCCCCTGAACAGAGCTTCTTATGGTGCTTTTATTAGCTATGTTTTGCGAAAGGGTTCAAGGACCACGCTCACCCATGAGATCCAAAGACTTCAAATGAGCTATACATCCAGTAAACCCAAGAAAATCTCCACCTGAAGAAGAAATTGATATGTTTCCCCCTCAAAAATCTGTAATACAGTGAGTTTATGGAAATTTGAGGAATGTCGATAAATAGATGACACACAGGAAGGCAGGCCAATGTCTTGCTGCTCTAACTGTGTGCCATCTCTGAGCAGTTACGCAAGGGCACTGACCCAGGAACCACATTCACTTGCATGGCAATACCTGGATGGGGTCCTTGTCACAGACAGCCACTCAGCAAAGGTCGGATTTCGACAATTACATGTACATGAAGAAAGGAAAACATGGGAAAATTTTTCAAATGCACTAGAAAACGAAAGTGCTGAGTGCCCTAAGCTAGCTTCTTAAGAAGTTCTTTGGACAGAATTGTGAGAGCCTTGAGAGGTCTGCTCCACGTCCCCACCTCTGGGACTGCAGGACGCAATTCCCGTCAGTTGGGTTCAGTCCCAGGGTATCTGTGGGTAGACTACGCTGCTGTTTTTCACTTCAAGAAAAGTGCAGAGGGTGCCAGTTACTGCACAAATCCCTGGAGGAACGTCCCAGGGACACCACTTTAGGCGTTATTCTTCCACAGAGGTAAGAAATCCTTACGAAGGTCTCTCCTCCACTCTTTTACCCCACTCTGAATGAGTACATTTGGCAATCATTGAAAATATACCATATACTTGTTTCTGACCCAGATGTCTCAGCTGGGGCACACTCCTTTAGACAAATGCTTAGGAGATGCATTGGAGGACACTGTGGATCAATGGGATAGTCACTGTCCATGTGTATCATGGAACGTTTATCTGTGGGGAACATATGGAAGGCAGACTGAGGATAATAAGATGAGGTACTTCTTGAAAATACTGACTCCATAAAGAGTGTGTGGAGGAACCCTGGCTGGTGTGGCTCAACAATAGCTTGAGGACCAAAGGGTCACTGGGTTCAATTCCCCATCAGAGCACATGCCTAGGCTGGGAGCCAAGTCCCAAGATGGGGGTGTGCAAGAGGCAACCACACATTGATGTTCCTCTCCCCCTTTTTTCTCCCTCCCTTCCCGTTTCTCTAAAAATAAATAAGTAAAATCTTTATAAAAAGAAAAGGAGTGTGTGGAGGAAATGGTACAAGCAGGGCAACTAATTTTTTCACTGCAGAAGCCTGATGTCAATCAATGTTAATTGAATCAAGACTCTCAGAGATTTCAGATGTTTCTATGAATGAGCACATGTTATCATGAGCAATACGCATGTTTTAAACATTGTAAAAGGTCCCTTAAAGACCTTTATGTCAGTTCAAGATGTGGAAACGGGTGAGAATACAGCCAATGTCAGTATTCCCCTTGGGACATGTGGTGCCCATCAACGGAGCTCCCTAAAAAGAGGAAATTAACTGAGACCCAGAAGGAAAAGTGAGAAAGGATTATCAAAATATGATACTATTGGCTGTGTCCTAGAAATATCCCATCAAAACCATAGACAGTTCTCCCAGCTATGAAATCAATCTTCCTTAAAACATAAAGTTCTTCACCTTATTTCATTTACTCACCAAACTCAGAGGTCATTAGAAACATTTTTGCTTAAATATTCAACGCAAAATACCTTAGTCACTTGGGTTGATTCATCAAGAACATTTCCAAATTTCCAGCATGGCAATGGATGATGCCTATATTTGCTTAATTTATTAAAAGTTATTTTAGTGTTTGGGTTTGATTAACAAGGTAAATTGCCTTGAAAATGAGACATTTGTCAACTACCCAATCTCCAAATTACTTTATGCTAGCAAAAACATGGGCAATGTGGATCTCAGTTAGGTTTGAACATATTTTCCCATCCAAGCCTCACTGTGCCCTCTGCCAAACTGGGAAGAAAGTGCATCTTACTCTGCTATAGTCTCCAAAGGCAGCCGCAAGATTATAGTCCTGATTGTAGACAGAACTGAGTACATCGTGTTCACTTTCCTGTTCTCTTCGTAATCGTTGCAACATGAACAGTTATCAGGGGGAAGTAGTTGGACAATCAAATGACAGTAATCACAAGAGTATAAACAAATCAAGGAAAACAAGTGGGGAATGGAAAAACGAGGCTGCGGATTTTTTCCTTCAGTGGGTTCATGTACACTTTGAATATCAGTTGACGTGAAAATCAGCGAATCATCAAGTCCAAGGTAAGAGGCTGAGGATGGCTGATGTCCTGGAAAACATCTCAGGTCAGACTGATAAATTCAGTGACAAAAGAAAATCTAGCAAAAAACCAAAATCTGTATCTATATCAATACTAACTTTCCACAATTTTATTCTCAGCAAACCTCTTATCTGCTTTCCTCTGTGACATGTTAAAGTAAGTATCCTCTCTCCACCACTGACTAAATAAGTTAGGGGCATACCAGCTTCCTGAATATCAAGATGATGATTTTGCTTAAGTAGAAGGAATCACATATTGTTATTTTCCTGCAGTTAACCAAAGAAACATGTGGATGATTATGAAAGAAGCCGGACAATCCAAGAAAAGAAATAACCAAACCCTCTGCAGCAAAGCTCAAGAAAGTTCTGAGATGTTAGTGCAGGTAATCGGTGAACTCCATTTCCCACTCTGCCTGACATTGAAGACTCAGGGCTTCCCTCTGCAGCAAATTCACTTTCTAAAGATGCCAAATTTAATTTTACTCTGACAAAAATGGGACATTGTGCAGTAGGTAACTCATACTGCTGAATTAAAAGTTGAAAGCCTGCTGCAATGGAGCAAAAGTCCACCAAGACTCTAGATGAAGATCACTCCCTTTAAAGACAACAAAAACCGGGAGAGATAGATGACCCAGACTGGTCATTTTAATTGTTTCTGTCGTGCGGCTGACCTAAATGAAGTGAATCCGTGGAATTGTTAGGAATGCATAATCAAATCGTGTCTTTGCACTTGGAAAGCACATTGTGTGACCTTACACTTCATTCCCAAAGCCTGAGGCCGTGTTTCTGCTTAGGCAGACTTGGCCTTGGATGCAGTCTGAAATAGGCCTGTCGGAATAGCCACTGGACACCAGAGGCTCAACCTTAAAGCCGCAGAGCATTCTAGAGCCACCAGACACTTTCTCCTGCTTCTCATCAAACCATTCCCAATCATCTGGGGCTTGGTTTCCATTTTCCAGAGCAATCGGGCAGGGCAAGCCCATTGGGATCTGGAATTTTTGGTCTTCACATCAGCACCAACAGTGCTGCCCCAATCATTGCAGTTGATCTGTATTATGAATCTCCTTTTGCTTGCAAATGCCTCGTGTACTATCTAGTCTCCAAAGGACCTGGCAGAAATAAGAAATGGGGAGAGGTCAGCAGGCTTCCGAGGGAAAAAAGCAAATAGAATGCCTTGCTTGAGCGCCTAGTGGATCTGATCTGACAGCAGAGATGTTTGTCAGTTGCCCAGCAATCCTAGGGACCCTCAGGGGATTTTTGATTTTTTGTAATGACGTTCCTCTAAACTCATGCTCCTTCTACCTTGCAGGGCCACTGTTTTGACAATTTTTAGAAGAGGAGAGATCTGATTCTTGAACACCACCACCTTACTCCGCAGATATTTCGTGTTTCTAACATAAAATAAGGGAAAAGTAGCTAATATTGATACCAGCTCATTTTCTTTGTCTCTGTCTCTGCCTCTGTTCCTGTCCCTTTCTTACCAAGTACTGACACATCTTCCAGAAGGCCTAGTGGAATGTCTTTAATTAAAGTGACTTTTTCCTCTGTTTTAATTGTGTTAAGAGGCCTGTCCCAAAAGTATAGAGCCAACATCAGTGTAATTAAAAGTTTGCACAACTGATACTTTCAGGACAGACCTCCTTGCAGCTACTCATGCTACACTCTGTGATGAGTTTACATTTAAGATCTTATCTAATGCTGGTGGTTTACCTTACTGAGCCCTTTCATCCTGCCCACCATTTATCCAAGTAGCATTATTATTGTATACTAGCCTTGAGCCAGTCATCAGAGAGACAGAAATATCAATTAGACATCACTGGCCTCCAGGAGCTTATAAAAGACATCCATTATAAGTATATCAATTCAAAAGAGACCTTTAGAGATTAACTAGCTTACCAACATATCCCCTAACATGTAACCAGACACCTTCAGGCTTAATAGAAGGTTGAGAAAGTCGAATGTCCCTCTAAAGCCATATTCACATCACATGTCCCTGCTGCCCACAGTGCAGCAGGTGTTCTCTGATTATACCTTCTCGCAGGTGAGATGCAGCAGCAAAAACCCAGAGTTAGAGTCCCAGTAAGGCTGAATCCTGATTTTCTACCATTGTGTCACCTCGGCTGGGCTTTGCCTTTTAAAGAAGCCTCTGTACTTGACTGTACTTCCCTGATTAATCTAATCTCTCTGACAAGCGAGATTCATTTCTCACTGTTTGTATTGGAGAACACAGGCAAGTTGAAGTCTTTGCAGTCTCAGGAAGCACACCATGACCTGTAACCTCCGTGGCTCTGCTCATGCCTAGAACACGCTCTCAGTCACCCACTCCTGGCTCATTCTTGCTCATCATTTAAGGTGATTCCCTGACATCACCTCTCCCGAGAGCTTTTGTTGGTTCCCTGATTGATTTCAGTGCCTTTCCTATGTGCTTTTTTAGTAACCACCCATTCTTGGCCCGCAGTTTAGAGCATACAATGAGGCAGGAGATTTATCTTCACTGTTAGGCTGATTTTTATTATCTTTTTACCTTCTCAGTGCCTGGCATATAAAAGTCCTCAGAATTCAGAGCTTATTAATTTTTCATCAGTGATTACAGCATTTAATAGTCTCATGTATATCTTATCTTGATATATTTTATTTCTAATGTAAAAGCAAAAATAATCAGCATAGGATCAGTAGGTTGTATATTTTGTATCATGGTTTTAATAGTAGTGACAAATTTGCCTGAGTCAATTTTATACCCAGTTAGCAGAACTAGGGAAGAATGTGGCCTCAGAGCAAAGGTAAATATTTCAAAGAGCCATACACAGTTCTGTATGAAGAAAAATCAACCTCTGACTAGGTAATAGATGTAGCAAAACAATTGTGTTACCATGCTAATCAGAGTCATCTTAGGAAAGAGCAAAGATGAAAACTCCCCATAAAGGCACCATGGAGAACCTACCTACATGATTCAGAACTAAAAGGAATCCATTCATCCTTAGAGAGAGTTCAAATGTTTTATTATAGAAACTAAGAGCCCCAGGCCAAGACAAAAATATGCCTATTAGAAATTACATACTGTTTGATAAATTCAACTCTGTTTCACAGGCCAATCCGTCTCCAATATCAACCTATGAACAGGGAAGGTGCCAGCTAAATTGCTCCCTTTCAGTGCTCCTTATTCATGGCTGCACATCAAGATGAAAGGCAGGGCTTTAAAAAAAAAATACACACACACACACACACATATATATATATTATATATATATATATATATATATATTATATACATATAATATATATATGTACACACACACACACACACACACACATATATATATATATGTATATATGTATATCCCTGGTTGGAGGCACAGCAGATAAGGTGCTGGCCTGCAAACCCAAAGGTTGCTGGTTCGATTCCCAGCCAGGGCACATAACCAGGTTGCAAGCCAGGTCTCCAGCCAGGTCTGTAGCTGGAGGCAGGTGAAAGGCAACCATACATTGATGTCTCTCTCCCTCTTTGCCTCACTCCCTTCCCCTTTCTTTATTATTTCCAGAGAGAGGGGTTCGAAGGCCAGTACCTTATCTGCTGTGCCACCAGCCAGGGCTTAATTTTATCTTGTAATTAAGATTTTCCTTATGTAAATGCAGCAAGGGAACTCTCAGGGGTACATTCCCAGCAGGATACAATATCATAGCATACAGGAAATTTTGTGAGTATTTGGATGCTAAATTTGCCTGAATTCATAAGTTCAGTGAAGTAGGAAATAGAAAACAGTGCTGAGTTTTCCATTTGCACAGGAAAAGCTGGATTATAGGCCTGGTAAGGTTTCCCTTCAATTCTCAATTAACATTCACCTTTCAGGGAAGTTTCCAACAAAGCAAACACACACACACACACACACACACACACACACAAATGGAGACTTCATGCCTACAAAGAGTTCTTTTCCAAATTACTAAAATTATATTTATTTCCACATAAAATGCAATGAATCATTGTCATGCCAGCACATTCTGCTTTTTAGGCTTAATATGATTGCGTTTGTTTACTGCTCCTGTTATTACAACCATAGACACTCTTCAGACACGTGCTAACATTTGAAGCAATGTCTGCATCCTTCCTAGGCAGTCACATACTGGCTACAGATGCAATCATGGCTGAGTTGGGGGTAAGGGAGCAAATGTTTCTGAGCAGTAGGCTTGTCCACATTTCTTTTGTGGACTCACTCTAAAGTTATCAATTGGTGACTAGAGCTCTTCAACCCAATGGAAAGATTAGAGGTTCTGTCTGTATATATGGGGCAAAAATGGGTCAATGGTTTGCTAAAAAAAAAAATTATGATCTTATTTTATCCTGTTCATAGTGCCCATAGGTTTTTAGGCTGAGTTAAAAGAGGTTAGCTGATGAGTCATTAAGATGTTGACCATCAACCAAACAAGCAATGCAAGTTTTGAGTACCTAACTTTATTGGTCAATGAAAGATACCATAACAAAATATCATAGATGGGGCAGCTTAAACTTTATTTCCTCCCAGTTCTGGAAGCTGGAAGTGTGAGATTCGGGGTGCCAGCATGGTCAGGTTCTGAGAAGAGTTCACTTCCTGGCTTGCACATGGCCACCTTCTTTCTGTGTTCTCACCTATCAGGGTGGCTGGGGAAGAAGGGCACGTCACTCTTGTATCTCTTCAAATAGGGGCACTCACCCCATCACAAGATCCCCCTTTTATAACCTTATGGAAGTCTAACTACCTCCCAAAGGCCTCATCCGCAAATGTCCATCACTTTGGGGATTAAGATTTCAGCATACAAAATTTGGGGAGACACAAACATTCAGCCCATAACACTTCTGTTTATCAACAAGGTCACCCAATTCCAGGCAGGCAGGCCGTTGGGCAGGAAGGTTCCAGCTACTACTCCTCAGCAGGTTCATGTTTAATGACTTTAGACAAGTCAAGCCATGTTGCTAAGGAATAGAGAATCCATCTGGTGAACTGGTGACAAGCTGAGAGATCCCAAACATGCTGTCATTGTCTTGGCTGGCTAATAATCATTACTTCAGAGAACAGGCAAGCCAGTGTGATCAGGTTGGAGAGACAGAACAATGGAGTTTTGTCCTGTCATTTTCTAGAATAAGAAGAGGAGGGAAGGAGCTAGCAGAGAATATTAGCTGAAAGCAAAACCCTCCAAAGAACAAGTTTAATCAATACTAGGAATTCAATATAAACCTCGAATACATGCATAAGCAAAGATTAAGAATGTTTTCCTGGCTAATAATAAGTGTTCTGAAGCAAGGAATGGGCCTTATATAAGACAAGCAGACCATCAGAGTGGATTCCAAAAACCCACAAGAAAATCTCAGTTCTGACCTGAACTGTTTCTGTAACTACAGTAATTAAGAATTATCAACAAGTTTTTAGTGGGGAGGAAAGAAAGACCCATACTGGATACCTATTTTAATGCCAGAACTTTTTTGAGAAATTAAGAATATTTCTCAAATATGAAGTTGCATATTAATTAATATTTCCCATTACAAGGTGGTGAGTTAATTTCAATACATTCTTTTTCATCTTGATATAAAGTCCTGAGTTAAAATTTACTATACACAATACTTGGGTCAGGTGAACCCTTCCAATTAGATTCAATATTCAGGTACCCAGATGGGGGAAAAGCAGATAAACATCCTTATAAAAACATTTTAACCAACCTTAATTCCCAATATGATATGATAAACTACACAAAACAATAATACTAATTGTAATAGGTAAGATGAACAATACTAACAATTTTAATAGAAAAATAATTAGAAAAAACAATGCTGATAATTGAGATGCCAGTGGTAGAGATACCTGGACTCTTACTATGCAATTACGTTGCTTTGTGGAGACAGAAAACTGCAGAGGTTCTCAACTATTCTCAGTTCACAACATCCTCAGCATCTTGGGAATTTTTTCATAATGTCCCGAGGACAAAGAAAAACCTAACAATTACATTCATTGAGTAGTTAGGTACAAATGACTTTGACACAATATAATAACCTACATGGTATCTAAGACATATTTCTCCAGGAAAATTATAATATCCCAAGGTAAACCCATGAGTTAATACCTCAGAGTACTTCAGTATGCAACTTAGGAATCACTCATATATTATAATGGTTAATTCAGGCTTTTGAGCCCCTCTACCTAGTTCTGAATCCTAATTCCATTACTTATTACATATGTAAGTTGCATAGTTTACACAACTTGTATTTGACCTTTTTATGTTTTTGTTTACTCAATTATAAATGGCTCTAATAATAACACTTCAGAGAATTGTCATTATGAGGACTCACTTGAGGTGGTCCATGCACAAAGAAAGTGCCTAGTACCTAGCCCTATAAATGCTAGCTATTTTCACTATTATCAAGAATAATCCATATAGTATTCCCTTTCTCATGATTTTAAGAGCATCAGATATTCCTAGGGAAAAAGTATAGGTAGAAGT
The DNA here is from genome assembly GCA_004026585.1 of Noctilio leporinus. Classification (NCBI taxonomy): domain Eukaryota; kingdom Metazoa; phylum Chordata; class Mammalia; order Chiroptera; family Noctilionidae; genus Noctilio; species Noctilio leporinus. Next base: position 319,769 of record PVIW01001056.1, on the reverse strand, counting down.
GGGTATTGGTTTTCAAATCCAATTCCTTTGTAACAAATTGGACTCATTTTGTCCTAAAGAGAGTCTTATCAATCAAGGGATTCCCATGGGTGTTTCCTCCCAGGACTCAGCAGAGGCAGAACCAGGTCTTTGTTTTACTTAAGGCTTAGTCATGCAACTAGTTGGACCTTCTGAGAAAATAATGTCCCTGTATCTTTAGTGTCTAAGTACAAAGAGAGACACAAGACATTAGCCAAGCTTTTGAATGCAGACATGAAGAACTTCCAACTCACCCAATGGACTGGTGTTTCACATGTTCATTTTTATCAAAAGGAAAAGGTAGAGGGATTATGATTATTTAAAAAAAAATAAATTGCTCAAAGAAGAGAACAGCAAAGGTAATGAGCTTGTACAGATCTGTATCTGGTTCACCACATTTGTTTTGTTCTGCTGAACCATTTAGTTTGTCTTTAGTTGAAGGACATAGTTTTATATGAAGATATATAAACATACAAGTCTAAAGTTGGGTTATAATCCCTCAGTTTTAATACTAACATAGCATTTATGACAGTTTTATGTTGATATTAGCTAGTAAATGATTCCCTTCCTGAGCTTTGGCAACTGTTTACAATCTTCCTCTTTGGAGAAAGAACATGAAACATTTGGGACAATCTCAGTATCCATGTTATCAACCACAGAACATTGTTCACCATGTTGCCCTCTGGCAAAATACTCTTCTACACCATTAATTTTGGGGTAGGCCACGACCCTTGCTTTGGCCCACAGCATTATGTGGACCCAGGTGACACCACATATAGGCTGAACCTTTGAGAATGCTTCCATCATTTGGGTCTGTTCTTTCCTTTTGTCCTCCAACATCAGAACAGCGCACACCAAACAGGGGCTGAGTGGGTGGCTGGGACACACAGCCAAAACCTGGAGAGCCTGGCCACAAATAGCCTCATCCTGACACCAGCACAAATAATTATAAATCTCTCAGATACTGAGGTTATTCGTTACCGTAGCAAGAAGTGACAAACACCCCAAGCTAGCATTGCCTTCCTTGCATATTGTTTTGATCCCATTCCCACTTAGGATGCTCATCCCTATTCTCTAAGACTGTGGGCTACATGTAATCATTACCCCCAATTTCTTGACTTCTGAAACTTTGATTTCCAGCATGTCACTCCCTCCCTGGCTACAGCCTCCTGCCTCTTGAGATTCTCCAGCCTTCCTACTCCCTTATTCATGGGGTACACAGCCTTCAGGTGAGTAAATATTTCTAGATCTTTAACATTTCATGCTTCATTCAACCCATTATCTCTCTTCCTGGCCCCAATTCTTTCCTTCCCAAAAGGCTCTGGTTACCAATTCCAATATGTGCGTTCAAGGGGTGAGGAGTCCCCAAAACCCACAGGGTGTCCTACAACGTAACTCAATTTTGACCCTCTCCACCTGGGGTGTCAGATCCCACAGGGTAAGGGTTCTGTACCATAAGACTGCCCCCAACTCTTCCACTTCATGTGCCAAATGCAAGTCCAGGTTGTTCCCTGTACTTCTGACTGACTATGACTCAGAGATCCCTATGACCTGCCTCTTAGGTTTGATTAATTCACCAGTGTTGCTCATAGAGCTCAGAAAACCTATTTACTTGATTACTGATTTTTTATAAAAGCATGTAACTCAGAAAGAGCCAGATGGAAGAGATACAGAGGGTGAGCTACTGGGAAGGTACATGCTAAAACTTGTTGATTAACCCAGAAGCTCTCTAATCCCAGAACTTTGGGGGTTTTATGGAAGTTCGTGACTTAGGTACAATTGATGAAATCATCAGCCACCGGCATCTCATTCAACCTCCAGCCCCTCTCCTCCCCTCGGAGGTCAGGGTGGGAAGTACCAACCCGCTAATCCAGCCCTTTTCAACCAGTGTGCCGCAAGAATTTTTAAAACATGCAACACCTGACTATTTAGTCAGGGGCAATGGCCTCTTTTCCCATAGATTATCGAGTTAAAAGATGAAAACAGCCAACACAATAGCCATCAGGTGTGAATGAATCAAGATCATACTTACTGTTTTTTTTTTGTCAGATTGGCAAAAAAAGCATAATATATTTTTTGGTGTGCCATAGAACTTTAGTGATTAGTTTATGGGTGCCAAGAGGTGAGAACGGTTGAAAATCACACGGTTGGCTCCCCAGGCAATCCCATCTTCATTAACATAACAAAGGGCACCTTTATGGCTTCGGATACTTAGGAAATTCCAAGGGTTTTAAGAGCTCTCTGTCAAAATTCGGATGAAGACCTAATATATATTTCTCCTTATTAATCACAGTATCACCGCCTAGTCTTCAAAGACTGTAGCAAAACAACCACAAAAGTCAAAAGCCACTGGCGTATAACAGATTCCCACTCAATCTTCATGACGATCCCATCATCCATCACAGTATCACATGCAACATCTCTCATCTGTGAAGGTTCCCATCAACCGTGTCCGCTTCCACAAGCAGCAGTCGTGCCAGCAACTGAAGCTGCCCCCTTTCGGGCATCTGACACAAGTGAACTAAGAGACAATATCATCTCTTGCTCTGAACCTCTTTCAGGGTGTTCATGTCATACTGGGTTTCCTTCATCGCACAATACAAACCATGTTTTCATTCTCTTGCTCCTGGCTACTGTATACTTTCCCTTCTCTCCATTTATGCCCAAACTTCTCCACCTTTGGAAGGGCCATGAGGCATGCCACTGGGCTGGTCTAGGTAGCAGGCAGCAATGCTAGTCCCTCCCCTCAGGCCACTCGGGTTCGCACAGAGTCAGGTTCCAGAGGTACAGCCAGGAAATAGAGCTGAATTCACGGTTAATCCCAATTTGGCAGGTGGTGGGAAGGCGCATCCTGTTCTGTCAGGTTCTTAGGAACTGGGGCATAAAGTTATAAAACACGGTTATAATTGTTTGCTTAGGAATCATCCCTGCTTCCAAGCCTCGTTGTTGCAACCCCGGCTCTGTAGCCAGGAGATGTGGGGAAGAAACTACAAATACCGGCCCCTTCTCACCCCTTCTCTTCCAGGGCCACCAGACACAGAGATTCTCCCAGCAAGGACACTCCTGTAGCCCTACTCAAGTCCCTGTTGAGAGGGGAGAAGGCTGATAAATCAGCCCTTCGTTCCTTCATCTCCCCCATTTTATTATTGAATGTATATTATTGAATGCATTGGGGTAACATTGATTAATAAAGTTAGGTAGGTTTCAGGTGTTCAATTCTTTTGTGCTGTGTGTTCACCACCCCAAGTCAAGTCTCCTTCCATCACCACTTCCCCCTTTACCCTCTTCTACCTACATCCACCACCCTGTTGTCCGTGTCTGAAGTATTTTGTTTGTTTTGTTTTCTTAATCCTTTTGCCTTTATTTTTAGACAACCAATGTTATAACTGTCCATTCCAATTCTCTATGAAACTGGCACTCAGAGGAGAATTTCTCTGTCCCCGCGGCTGGATGTCATGGGCTGTGAAGGGTGCTCCTTGGTCTTGAAACTTGGTGCTCAACTTGAATTTGAAGCCCACCAGCTGCTGCATCTGAGGTGTCCCTCCCTTCCACTGGGCATCCTAGGAGACACACTGTCCCCTTCCCGGAGGAAACAGACCTCATGGGGGTGAGGGTGGGGCTCTTGCTCAGCTCAGCAAGCCGGCTGTCCCTCAGGAAGAGCTTCCTGTGTGCCTGGATCACACAGAGCCACCAGTAACTGTTCCACAGGGAGCTATGGACCCGTGTCAACCCCTATATGCCTTCCACTCTCCAGCATCCAAAACCAAAGACACAGCTCCTAAATCAGACACTCTCCTAATCCATGTCTGCAGCCCTCCCTCCTTCCCATGGAGCCCAGGGCCCAGAATAAGTCACCTGCTCCATCTCCTCAACTTTGATTCTGATCTGTTCCCTCCTTCCGTCCAAAGCAACCCTGAAGACACCTTCTCTTTGGCAGAGTCTTCTCACTAAAAGCTGATTTTTGTTCAGACCCCCAAGTACTCAGATTCTAGAGGTGAGGTGATCATGCTTTTTTACCCTCTGTGTTGTCACTTCCAAACTCACCTCCTTCTTCCTTGAATACCTCCTTTGAATGAAATGCCACCAGACCATACCTGTCCCCTGTGTTTGTCATTATTATCATCTGCTATTCTGGTTGCTCACTTTTCTGATTTGTTGGCTATTTTATTCATTGGTTCTCTCTTTCCTTCCTCATGCCTATTCCTGTCACCCTAGTGGGTAATTTCAACATCCATGTGAGTGACTCACCAAACACCCTGTCCTGTTCATGTTCCCTCTTCTCTGCCCATAATCCTCTCCTCAGCCTCCAGAGTCTCAGCCCTGGGCTTACCATCTATCAGGAGCCTCACCACCCACCATGAGAGAGACCCTCTATAAAATCCTTGTCGTAAAACAATGAACAAATAAATGAATTCTGATTCTCAGAATTTATGCTAATAAAACAAACTACAAAGATGTCCACCCAAACACTACTCAAATGGCAAAAAATTGGAAGTCGTCTAGCTGACCAACAGATAAGCTGGATAATAGCCATGTAACAGAATAATAAGTAAAAGAATCAAAACAGTAATTAAGTAGTAGATCTACATTTACAGATTTGGAAAAATGTCAACTAGATACTGTTGAATAAAACATAAAGTTGGGTATAACAACAACAACAACAAAACACCCTGAAGTGTGCGGTCATTTGTATAAAAGAATGCATGTATATTACATATAAATTTACACACATATGTGTGTGGGCAGATGTCTAGAATTCTATCTGGAAACATTAACCAGTGGTTAGGTGACAAATCTGGGAGTAATTTTTACTTTCTTTTTATGCTTTTCTGAATCTTTTAAATTTTTATATGCATATATATTATATTCATAATCAAAAAAGTAAAGGCTAAACTTTCTACTCCCGGTCTTTGGCTCATTAGATAAACAATCCTAGGATGTTTTCCAAGTGATTGTTCAGAAGAAGAAGGGAAAAAGAGTGTTTTAGTACACGGGTTCTGAAACTATTTCCATCTCATTTCCCTTTTCCCCTCCCTTGTTTTTCTTATTGTTATTTGGGAATGTGGAGACACTGTCAGCGTTGCAAGTAAATAAATAAATAAGTAAATCCAAAAGACTATCATTAGGCTAAGCTTTTCAAAGTGCATTTTACTATAGCATCAAGCATGCTCGCATTTTTATTGCTGATCATAACGTCCAACAGCCTGTGACACAACAATTCAGACTTTTTGGCAGACGGAGCCCAGTTTCCATTTCTTTTCGTACAAGATGTAGGGTGTGGAAACCATCTACTTCCTTGGAAACGCCTCTGAACACAGGTTTTCACTCAATTCGGCCTCTAAGTGTTTAAGAGGTGACTGAATTTCTGAAAGTGGTCTGAGGGTTTTACCGCTGCTGGCAGCCACCATGACTTTCGCACTATGTGAGGGGGGAAAATCCATATTATTAAACATTTGCCCTCGATCTCTTTCCCATTTCCTAATTGTTTCATTGAGCACAAACTAGGGAGACCATTTTCCTATGGAAACATTTAAACTTGGTATTGAAAGTTATTTCTTTAAGTGACTGAATCTCTGAATAGTAATGATCATCATCATCATAACATTATTATTGAAAAAGCAGCTCCAAAGAGAAGATACCCCTAAATTCCATGCAGGAATTTTCTTTCCTTCTTTCTTTCTTTCTTTCTTTTTTTTAAAGCCACTATACCACCAAATAGGATATCAACTTCTACTCAACTGACAGAGTAGGACTCAACTACTACTAAAGATGCCTAAATTGCATACATTTTTAAAAAGATTTTATTTATTATTTTTAGAGAAGGGAAGGGAGGGAGGCAGAGAGGTAGAAAAACATCAATGTATGGTTGCCTTTCACTTGCCTCCAGCTGTGAGACCTGGAGACCTGGCTTGCAACCTGGTAACATGCCCTGGCTGGGAATTAAACCAGCAATCTTTGGGTTCACAGGCTGGTGCATGTCCAGCCTGGGCTTGCATCCATTTTTAATGAAAGAAATACCACCTTTAATTAATACCTAAACAGGGGGAGATATATTATAATGAATTTCTCGAAATGGAAATAGCTTCTATCTGCTTTAATCATTCAGCAATAGGTTGGCTTCCTAGGATAAAATCCTAAAAATAGGCTGTTCTTATGTCTGATTTGGAGTAGCTCTTCACTGTGGTGGAACAAGGTAGTATTCTAACGTCCCAGAGAGCCCTTCTGCATGCCCTGCTGGTGAAATACAAGAGGATACTGGCCATGAATTTAGGGAGTGGGTGGGTATTAACTTTCCAGAGCTTTCTTTCCCACTGCCGGAGTGGGGAGGGAAGGACAGAGGATGTGAATGGTTCAAGTCATCTTACATATTATCGTCCACATTCAGAGACTGAATAGGGGTTTCCTAAATCCCTGTAACTCTACATTATTTCTTTTTCATATCAATTCCCAACATGTCAATTATCTTATCATCACTGATGCATATGGTACAGCTAAATCCTCGGCTCCACAGCTCACTACATCCCTGAACATCAGGTGGTGTTTTCCTGCCATCTCAACATGTCACACATTGATTCTATCATGTTCTTCGCTGATCCGATCTATCTGAGTTCCCTGCATTGTCACCATCACTCACTACCCTTCCATTGCTAGTGTCTAAATTGAACTTGAAAGTCATGGTTAACGCTCCCTTTTTCTTTACCTTTAAGGTTGTCTTCAAGACCTGTAAATTCTACCAGAAGGATGTCTCTTGAATCTATGCCCACCTTTCTTTCTTTCTTTTTTTTTTAGATTTTATTATTTTTAGAGAGAGGGGAAGAGAGAGAGAGGCAGAGAGGGAGTGAGACATCAATGTACAGTTGCCTTTCATCTGCCTCCAGCTACGGACCTGGCTAGAGACCTGGCTTGCAACTTGGTTATGTGCCCTGGCTGCAGAATCGAACCAGTGACCTTTGGGTCCTCTGTTTCAACAAAATAAGGTATTCAGCCCTTCCAGGAGACATCCTAGTATTTATATCACCCTGTCTTCTCTCCTTACCTCTTATATTTGCATAGAATGCCCACCCAAACTGGACACATTAGTTTCTAGCAAGCTCCAATCCTGTCTCCTCTCAGAGGTTTCCTGAGTCCTTTATTAGGAACAATCTCTTAGGCTGTCATTTCAGGGTGTGCATGATTTTTACACTAAGTACACAGAATTATAACCTGCACCTCCATCCACACAATAGTTCATAACCTCCTAAAACACAAGGACCACAGCCTAGTCAGGTGTATTTCCCTCTCACAGCTCAGTAAACAGAATATATGTTCAATAAAAATATTGGCAAATCAAATTAAATGAAAGATACTTCAGTGTTAATTTACCCAATTGTTTCTAACACATTCCCTTCAATTTCCCCAATTTTTCCCTTCTTTGGTAACATCTTTGTGTACCGATGTGAGGTTACCAGTTGCAGCACTATACTACATTATTCACATCCTAGGCTTTTCCATGAAACGATTAATTGGGGGGAATAAAATATATGGCAGCTTTCAGCTTTATCTTCTTTTTCTTAAACTTCTGACTAAAACTACTGGATTTGTGTTAACAGACATTATTTTTAAAGGTAATAATGTTTTATGAACTTGTAGTCTAAGACATATTATTAAAAATGTTTTGGAAAAAACTTTTCTAAATCAGTTTATTATTGATTTAAAGAACAACACAAATAGTCATAAGTATTTGCAAACTTAAAGCTATACATCCATGAAGACTTAGAATGCAAGAGAAACCTTTATGTATTTTCAGGCACCTAACATCTTTTGGCCTATGTAGTCTAGTAATAAAATTTGTACTTCACAGTTGGGATTCAAAAGCACTCACATGATAAAATGGATCATCTGACTTAAAAGTACTATTTATGTCTCCTTCTAAAGAGGGCTACCTTTAAAATTAAATGTCACTGTGGGATGTGAAACACACATGTAACAGATATAAAGCAGGTAAGTGGAAAATCCTGTGTTCACTGGACAATTTAGTAACATTAACAGAGCATAGCAACAGATATTTTAAAGCAGTAAGAATGCTTCTGGGAAAGTTCAAGCAAAAATAAAAAATAAGTATCAGAAACTGGCATTGTTGTATTGAACTCATTGGGCAAGGTTCAGGCTCTTTATCTCAGTGCATGAACGTGCCACAGCCTCCCTGTCACATCCTCTTCTACTGATTCACCTGTCCACCCTCATTCCATCTACACCAGCATTTGATTTTCTCTTTGCATCATCTTTTGGACCAAAAGGGCCAGAGATATTGCAAAATACTTTTAAAGAGGGCTTTGAGCCCTGATGACATGCAGGTAACAAGCTTAGAATAGTACTAGGCTGCAAACATGGGATAATTCTGGTTGAGGAGGATATATTATTCAGAGCTCCAAGCCAGGAATCATGGAGAACCATTTCTAGGGTGGAAGACTACACCCCAGTTAAGGAAATCCTAAGTGTATCCTCAGAGATTTCAGAATTGCTATGGACCAGGAATTGAAGAGTATTGTCTCCTCTCTTCCTTCATGAGTGAGAGTCTCTACAGCCCTCATACTATGCTCATCCCATCATGGTTAAGACCCAAGTTGTAGCTGGAAATCAGCTAAAGACTTTGCAACAACCCAGATGAGAAAACTGAGAGTGGCTTTATGCATTTCTCAGACTTGCCTTGTAAAATCACCTTGGGCCTTTTTGAAAACACACATTCCTGATACTCTTCTTTAAAATTTCTGATTCAATAGGCTCGAACTGGAACTCAGAAATTCATATACTTAATACATGCCCCAAGTGGTTCTTTTCACAGGGGCAAATTTGAGGGGCAAGGGCTCAGCGAAAGTGGGAATGGGAGAAACCAGAAAAGATGTCAGATTCTAGGAAGATACTCAGAAGGTCAAAGGAGCTGGAGTAGATGCTGGATGTGTGACAATGAGCAAAGCCAAGGTTGATTCCAACAATTCCAGCCAACCTCTCTACAGAGCAGGATATCAGAATGGGTCTTCTCCTGGTAGAGAAAATATTGGGGAATGCCTTCCCAACAAGGACAGCCTACCTAAAACTTTACATAGGATTTGCATTGGTGTCCCTCCAGTCCACTGTACCCAATCAATTGTATGCATGCTGTCCCCAATACACCCACCCTGCTCACGGGACCTGTCAAAAGCACAGGAAAGGCTAAGTAGCTTACAGGAGAGGGTAGAAATCACAACTTCAATAATATGTAATAACAAAATGTTTGCTTTAGGCAAAGCAAAAATTATCAAATTAAGCCCTGGCTAGTGTGTCTCAGTTAGTTGGAGCATTATCACATAAACCAAAAGGTTTAGGGTTCAATCCTGGTCAGGGCACATACCTACGTTGCAGGTTCAATCCCCAGTCAGGGCACATATGAGAGGTAACCAATAAATATTTTTGTCTCTCTCTCCCTTCTGCTCTAAAATCTATTAACCTATTTTTTTAATTATCAAATTAAGAGATATCTACTAAACTTTTTTACCAGGTTATTTTAAATTTGTTGGCTCTCATTTTTTATTGTGAATCATCAACCCCTAGTTAAACAATAATTAGTACAAGTTGCTTCACAATTTACCTTTGGGTAACCTTCTTTATGTAACAAAAGTCTGACTGCACAAATTGACAGAGTGGCTAAACAAATTATCCCTTCTCTCCTAGGAAATGTCTTAAATTCTTCTTCTAACCCAAAAGAAAAATTTTTTAATTTGATATGATTTAAATAGATTTTGCGAAGTGATTCATGTTTTTCTAGTGAGGAAAAGTAAACTTCTCTACTATAACTTTGGTATGTATTCTTGACAGAAAGGCATTTCTTGTTTTGTTCTTGTATGTCTTTCTGTACAAAAGCCAATGTTTTTTTGTTTTTTTGTTTTTTTGCCATCAGCAGCTGACTTTCTGTAGGTAAGACTGACTTTTTTATGTATGTAAGTCACATTTAACAATGTCACTGATATATGGAACATTTTCCATTTTTCCTTAACTACAGAAAAGGTGAAAAACCATTCCATCTGCCAAAAGTGATGATCAAATTTCAGATGACTTTCTGCACCCCATAAGAAACAAATGCCCAATTTAAGCCAAAGAGTCTTCTGAAAATGCTCAGGGACGTTAGGCTAGAGGGGAGTCATAGTTCTGCTTTGCTATATGCAGACATCTGAGTTTACATCAATCCAAGAGCTGCTCAGGATAGGGACACACAATTGTTCTTCCCACTGCGTCGGCCATCTCTTCAGAGGTTTTAGCCATTGTGGTAAGTTGTGATTGATGTCAGTTAGCACTCAATGCTACTAGCATTGATTGGTAGAATCTAGGAATCCAGAGTTTACTAAACAGTCTCATCCTTCATCACCACCTGCTAAATATTCAATGGACACAAAAGCATTCAACAGTAGTGGAGAAGGAGATTCTTACAAAGGCTGAAAATTATCCTTCCTAGCATTCCTCCCTTTCCAAGTCTTTCATGGGCATTTAAACTATAGCAATAAAACTATAGTCAAGCCATATTAGTTCTACCTTCCAGGAACATTTATCCATTTCTTTGTTCAACAAATAATTAGCACCTTCTACACGCTAGGCATGTAGACCTGGTGAGAAATAAAGAGACAGTCTCACTACCCTAACAGAGCTTACATTCTGGGTGGAAAAATCAAAAATAAGAAAAATGGCCAAGTAATATAATTTCTGATGGTGTAATTGGTACAATAAAAATAAAGCAGGATCCTGGAACAACAATAGGACATCAATAAAAAATCAGTGAAATTTGAATAAGACCTGCAGTTCAGTTAGTAATATTATAACCATGTTTGTCTGCTCATAATCATTGAGTATGGCTATAGAAGATATTAGGAATGGTATGATAAGGGATATTAGAGAACTCTTCATCACTTTTTTGCCACTTTTACCTCTAAAACTAAGCCCATATAAAAAAAAATAAGCAAAAATAAATGAAGCGGGGTAAGAGGGAAGGAAGTAGTTACTGGGTACTAGAGGAAACAGGTTGACACAAGATGGCCAGGTATTACTTGTTTGAGGAAATGCCATTGGCAAAGTCTCCCAGATGAAAGGAATAGCAAGTATAGAGCCACACAAGGTGGAAGTGGGCTCCGTGGACTTAAGGAAAAGGCCAGTGTAGACAGTCAAAAGGGCAAGTAGGGAAGTGGTCACAAGCCAGGCCTGATGACACTACACTGCATAGACCATTGGTGCTGGGAAGGTGAGAGAATCATGTGACTTGATTTAAATGTTTTAAGTCAAATGGAAACTGAATGGAGGAATGAGAAAGGAAGCCAGGAGATTTGAGCGGAGGCCACCGTAAAATTCCACCAGCCAGTGGGCAACTAGCTTGAACCACAGGACCTAGGGCAAACACAGTGAATTCTTGGGATTCTTTCTGAAAGTATATAGCCAATGGGATTTACAGACTGATTGGATGTTAGGTCTGAGAAAGGAGGGAGGAAGTTAGCATGACTCCTAGATATTTGGCCTGATTTTCCTTGTATGACAACATGGCACATGGGTGGTACTTTCAGGATACAACCTGAATGTGAATATGGCCTATGTTGAATATTCTAGAAGGTCTTAAAGAAGAAAGACTACAATATGTTGATGTGGCTATAGATATGTATTTGTTTCCACCCTGTGGTGTTCATACAATCAAATTGCATGAATTACAAACTTCATCACATCAGAAAACTTGTGCTGTTTGCAACTTAGCTTTTCCAGTGGGCCATGTGATTTTCAGCTCATGCCTACTTTGAAGCAGGACTTGGCATTTTCTCACATTCACCATTAAAAAGTGCATTCCTGGTTCAATTCTCAGCCAGGGCACATAATCAGGTTGCAAGCCAGGTCTCCAGCCAGGTCCGTAGCTGGAGGCAGGTGAAAGGCAACCATACATGGATGTTTCTCTCCCTCTCTGCCTCTCTCTGAAAATAATAAATAAAATCTTTAAAATAATAAAAATAAAAAATAAATTAAAAGTGCATTCCTATCACATATTATTAAGCCACATAGATTCAAATTACTATTTTAAAGGGAATGTGGAGAGGAATGTTCTTGCTACACACCCATCGTCCTTTAACTAAGGCTCCTAAATCTTGTGAAACAAGTATTCCTCTCCAGGTCTCCTCCACCTTGTAGCTGTGTAGCTATTTCCCCCTCTCCTTCCCCCCCAAAGTATTCTCGTTCTTCTGTTTCACAATAAAGAATGTACTTATGGGCCTAAATATGCCTACTGTCCTCAGAGAAGCAAGCAGCCTGCGGTTCACCAAACCACCCTTACTATGCTCTGTTCGAATTCCTGACCTGCAAAATCCAGGAGCATGATGAAGTGATTGTTATTTTATGTCACCATGTTAGAGCTATCTGGCTGTTCACTAACAGATAGGCAGAACAACAACTATCATGTGAAGTCAGTGACTTTTGCCTGGATTGTTACTTTCAGAAATTGTAGCTCACCATGGTCTAAAATCTGCACCAGGAATCAGGCTATTCACATAGTCCATGGAAGCAGAAGCAAAGTCAATACCAAGATCCACCTTTTTTTAATTGCCATGTTGTGCTTTGTTAAAGCAGGGAAGCAAATAATTCATCTTTCATAGAACATTTTAAAGAATGGAAAGAATACCTAGGAACCTGAATTCTGAGACCTAGTCTTGAAACATTGAAGATGATCAAAATCACACAACCAGCAGTCAATCACTTACAGAACAAAAGCCTCTCACCATCTGTTTTAGTTCATTTGGCTAACTTAACACACAGGAGATAAAGCACTTTCACCAACACAGTCTGTGTTTCCGATTTTCTAAACTTATACTACCTCTGACCTTTATGATTAAAATCTAATTAAAATAGGGTTATTTTTAAAAGGTAGAGATGGCGTAATTGTCTCATCTATTAAAGTTATGACTAATTGTTAACCTTCTTAACTTGCTGATTCACTGCCATGCCTTTCGTTTCAACCTTTTTCAGAGCAACGTCCAAAAAATTCAGATTGCAAAACAAACTGTGCTGAAAAAAAAAAAAATATTCAATTCACTTTCATTGCATGATCAAAACAATCTGAAAGAATTTTTCAAATGTACAAACTTAACCTTCTAGAATTGTGTATTCTGAGTCTGACTTGAGAATCTAACTTTTCCATTGAAGTCAATTAACCAAAACCTTTGATTAACAATGACTCTGTACCTATCCATACATGAGATGCTAAGAAGATAAAAAAAAAAAAAAAAGCATTACATGGTATTGATCATGCTCAAGGAGCTTGAAGTCCAGTTAGAAGAATAAAACTTGTGAACATGAACACATCAATGATAATATAAGAACGGTGTGCTTTCTTCCGGGAATGTAACTCACCCATAAATGGAAGAAGAAAATCACACACACAGATGACAATCTCCTAATGCACTGGATGTCACAGGAATGTCTCCAGTGTCCTATATGGATACTATTTGGCCTTCTCTGCAAGGCTTAGAATTCATCACTATGGTTAAATATGTGCCTCTCTGCCATTACCCTGAAATGGTGAAGTTATTTACTCATGTGAGAAACAGCCACCAGAAAAATCCCAGCGTTTCAGACTTTGTTCTGGAGACTCTGGGTGTGGGGTTCACGGGTGGACCCGCCATGTTCTCTGTCCATGGTCCTCAGTATAAATGTCATGTCTGCTCTGAACAGTTGTTAGGACCTCTGTCTATCTGGCTTCATCTCTGCCAAAGGATGACTCAATAGTTTTTTGACATATCTCCTAGGGAGTCTTCAAAGTGAATTATCTGTATGCCACATGATAGTATTTGAAGTTAATTGTCACAAATATACTTGGCAAACTTAGTAAAAGCACTTCGCATTCACTCTTACATAAAACATGGACGGACAGAATTTCACTTCATATTTTTAGTTCTTAAGATATAGAAAGCACTTTGGAAGGCCTTAGCATAGTTGAATAGTGCTGGCTTCCAAAAAGAATTAGGAAAGCCTGTGTATCATCTCCTCCAATGTTTAGCATTTTTTAAGTAAATGCTTCCTGAAAAAAAAAATCTTAGAAACTGAAGGTCAACTTCAGCTAAAACAGGTAAAGCAGTATTGCTTTGATGTTCTTCAAAGTACCATCTGCCTTGCCTCCAGCCCCTTGGTTTCCAGGCCCAACACACAGCCAGTCCCCATGCACCAGTGTACTTCCTAGGATCTCCGAAGACTATTGAGTCCTACCACCTTTCTCTCTTCCTCTCTCTCTCTCCCTTCCTGCTTCCTCTCCCTCTTTTTCTCCCTCCACCTGCCTCTCTGCATGCATGCACACACACACAGACACACACACACATGCTCCTATCATAGAATTATATTTTTTCTTTTCCAATAACCACCTTTACCTAAGATTCTTCTATCCAGAGACAAAAGGTGGACAAGTTAGAAATGTCAAAGTACTTAGCTGATTTTTTTTTTAGTGGAGCTCTTTGTGATGTGCGTGAGGATTAAATATTTCAAAGCCAAGGCCATTCAACCGGAATAAGAACAAAACAGGATTAAAAGACAAAGAGGGAAATCAGTCACCAATCCTATAAGGGAATCAGAGAATTTACTTTATGTTTTTCTCATCTGTCTAGTTCAACACATCAATGTGAATTTTAGGTTTGTAAAAGAAAGCTCAATGTGTGAGGCAGTACCTCCTAACTTACACATTTATGCTCCTCAAGCAGATGCTTTGTACCCTGAAAATATTGTCTTTGAAGCAACAGATTTGATTCTATAATTTGACTTGAATGATCATCTCCAAGTGATCATTTCCCCATGTCCTTCTCTTCCACCACCATGAATGGACCCTTCGTTCTTTGGTCCCACACTAGCACTCCTCACCTGAGGGCATTCATCCCGCTCCTTCACTAGGTTTAGCTGCCTCCCTGCACCCTTGTTGCTGAGTTCATTTTATAAAGGTGATTTAAGTCATTGAGCATCATCTATGGCTTCTTTTGGGGCTACTTCAAGATAGCCCCCATTATGCTGTCATATCTGAGACTTTCTTCCCTTAGCCTAAACCAACAGTCTTTTAAAAGCAACAGGGATTTTGGTAGGAGGGGAAAAAATCTCTGGTCTCAGGAATGGGTAAACATTCCACAGAGGTTCCTGTTTTTCCCTCAACAGGTCTGCTCATTCCTACAAATTGCCTTCTTGTAAGAATAGTCCCAAAATGAGTCACAGGAACAAAGAGAAATGAGTTTCTCAACGTGACACCGGAAGAATTTTTTTATTTGAATTTGCATGTTGTTTACATTTTCAAACAGGAACTGGAAAGAAGGGGTTTCACTCTCCTTGAGGACATCCAGCCATGAGTTCCTTTCAAACTTTGCAAGTTGCTCAGTTCCCCTCCGTGGTGAATACTTGGAATCAAGGACTATTACTCAATTTCCCTTCCTTTCATCTCCCTCGTTCTTTCATCCATCTTTCCTAGCTTGCCACGAGGAGATTCTTGGCCAGTGGTAATTCCAAACTTCAGTTCTAACCACATCTCTCCACCGGTCCCTCCCCATAGTGGAAGGTCCAAGTGTGCACCCTTTCAAAGTTCTTCATGACCCTGCTTCGCTCTCTTCAGAGCAAATCCTCTACAACTTCTCTTGCACTGTTACTGCTTCAGCTAATGCTCTGGGTGTCCTTTCCCTCTTCTTTCCTAGAAAAATAATTTTTCACATGTTTCAGTCCCCTCCCCCTCAGTATTTCATCTCCAAGTCTATAAATAATCATTTTGAATTTCTCCTAGAACCATTCTTGAAGGAATGCTTTTGGTCTCAATTATTGTTTTTTGTGCTCTTAGTCCTCCAAATACAGTTCATGTACAAAGTTACATTAGTTTCTGGTGGAAAACATAGTGATTGGACATTTATATCACTTAGGAAGCCATCACCTGATGCCATAATAATTATTATATTTTGCACATTATTTATTATTAGTTGCCTAGGTAAAAATATGCTGCCTGCTACATATAGTCCTCCCATAATTCTGGATTTAATATAGGAATATATATTGGCAGTCCTTGATGCCTGCCAATTTTGTTAACGGTTCTCCTTCCTTAGGGTAAGGAAAATGAGAATTCTGACTGTGTTCTCTGGTTTGGTCCTGTTGCCTAGGTCAATGAGTGGGCAACACTGACCTTCTACAGTGAGGCATGGCTGTGCAGGAGCCCTTCAAATGGGAAAGGAGCCCATGAGCTAGAGAAATGGGGGAGAAAAAGGCGACAGGGGACTGGGAAGCAAGATAACAAGAGGAAAGCAACTTGGTGAGAAATGACTAACTCCAAGATGATCATAATTTTCAGCCCCATTTTCAGCCAGTGTGTGCTGTATGGGAGTTGCAAGCAGAAGGAGGGTCTTCTCGCAGGTTGGAAATGCGGGTGTGGTCTCCAGGCTCAGGAGCCCTATTCATGGGATAGAGGACCTACAGGAGGATGAGGTGCAATTTGTGGGAAATTCCAGGTCACATTGGGAATTTGGAAATTTCTGTCCAAAACAGTAAATGCAATAAGGAAGGCTTGTAGATTGTGGTGCAGTAAATAGAATAAGAAGTGACATTTATTTCAATATTTCTCGGGTGAGGATGAGTCAAGGAAATAAGAGTGAGACTAGCTGTCTATACCAGAAAATCTGTGCAAGGGTAGGCAAACGTAGGTTTACAGCTGTGAGTACACAAAAAGTTTATTCTTGTATTATTATTTACTAATTATTGTATTACTCATTTCTATTACAACTTTTGCCATCTATAATATATGGAAATAGGTAAGTCATGATTTGCCATTGAAGGAGGCAAAATGAGAGTGATACCACAGTAACATTGATGAATGGGCCATTTTATGTCTTGTGCTTCCGTATTTTTACTCTGTAAAATTGAGAATGTCGCGTATGCCCTTTGGCCGAGTTGGACTGTGTGGAAACTCAAATGAGAAGGATGTGAAGAGCCAGCAAAAGCCAAAAAGATAAATTATTGTTGTTGCTATTCTGTTCTGTGAGAATGAAAGTTTCCATGAGCTCAGTCAAGAAAGTAACACACTACTAAACAATTATCTTTTAAAACTGAAAGGATGATCATATTGACTGAGCTGGTTTATAAAGCTACTGTTTGGAGGCTATGTTTCACAGGCTGAAGATTTCTGTGACATTCATGGAACGGAGACAGTCACCATTATAAGAACAATGTTTCCCATGTGCCAGTCATAGTGCTGAAAAAAAAAAAAATGTCTTACCTCTTAATTTCTCAGTCCTCACAAAGGCCCAATATCTTGGTAATGTTACATAGGCACTTGAGGTGAGTCAGCTTGTCCACCAGTCCCTTGACTGCAGGACTGCCTGGTTTCAATGATAATGCTATTCCCACTAATCCCGTTCTTTTAAAAATTTCATTATTTCAAGAAAAACTTTTCTCAAGAAAGGCTACTTAGAAATCCAATACGAAACAGTGGAGCTGTTCTTTGGAATTAGGGACAAGTGGGAGAGAGAGATCCTATCTCCCTAACCTCTCCTCCACACACTATCCCCAAACTATTATCCCTTGCAGTTCCAGAAACTTCACTATGCCTCATTGCCTATTTTTCAAAATAGTCTACCTAAGATGGAAAGTGTAAGGGTCATCCCTTTGGAAAGAGGAGGAAACATGCCTTTAAAGAGCAAAAACACCACTCAGCCAGCCCTGAACAAGTTTCTTTGAATGAACACACTTCTTTTCACATTCACCGTGACAGTAGCCCTTGCAGGTCATTTAAGAGACATTGACTCAATACCTGTCATGGACAAAGCACCTAACGAGGCATTTCACATGAAGTGAAATAAATCACTGACGTGTGGTCTCATTGAAGAGTGCTAGGCTAGTTCTTGAAGCCCTGGCTGCTGATCCATTTGCTCTGTGCTCTTAGAAAGATCACCTCTTAAGACTATAGAGTCTCAATTGTGAAAGTGTCTCAGTTGTGACAGTGAGAAATGACGAGGTCATGTCAGGTATTGACCAAAGATTTCCTCATTTCTGGAGTCCTCTAAGTTGGAGAAGATTCTCTCCTGCCTTGTTTGTCTCTACTCCCCAGTCCAATTTTCTGCCCCAGCCCAAGTACACTAATCTCTAGCCTTTGTCCTTCCTTTTGTCTGTTGTTTGATATCTATGGTCCTGCCTTGTGGTGACCCACTGACCACTTAATGGTAGTATGACTGTTACTATTATTACTTAACAAGGGTTTATCAAGTAACTACAACATTCTGGGTCCTGGGTAGGCAGTATGGAAGAAGCCAAGTAGAATGAATGCCAAGAATGGACCCCCTTTCTTGCCTGGATTACTCATGTGCACCTTCCAAGTCTCCATGAAGCTCTTACCCCAGCTAGGAAGTCTTTTTTCATGATAGTTCCCAAGGTGGGTTCCAGTGGTTCTCCATTATCTTTGGGCACCAGAATCACTTGAAGAGATTACTGTTATTGTTACTATTATTGCTATTACGTGAGGTCTACCTTCATAACAAAATTGTTAAGTCCCCCATACCAACTTGCTAATTCTAGGCACAATGTTGTACAGCAGATGTGTAGAACTTATACATCTTGTGTAACTGAAGCTTTATACCTGTGAAATGCAATGCCCTGTCTCTCTCCCTCCTCCATTCTCTAGCAACTAATGTTTCACTCTGTTTTCATGAATTTGGTTATTTTAAATACATCATATAAGTGGAATCATGCAGTGTGTGTCTTTCTGAGACTAGCTCATTTCACTTAGCACAATGTCCTCCAGGTTCATCCATGTTGACATTTATGACAGGATTTCCTTCCTTTTTAAGGCTGAATAATCTTCCACCATTCCATTAAAAACCACATTTTAAAGTGTGTTCTAATTTCCAAGGCATAAACACTCCCACCCTGACCACTGTCCAGCTCCTGATGCAACGTCACTGAGTACAGGGTGGGGAACAAATGCAGAGCAGCATGCCACTATGTAGAATGTTCACCACACATACCATCAACATAGATTACAGACAATAGTGCAATGTAGTAAAACTATTAGTGAACCACAGGTTTTGAGTATCATTGACCATTGCTCTCAATATAGTCTATTTAATTTTATTTTATAGAACTTACTTTTTAATCATGACTCACTCTCCCCTGAATTCAGTCAGGCACTCTACTACATGTTTTAACTGAACTGTGGATCTCTTACACAAAACAATGGTGTCAAACCAGGAATATCAAGAGTTACCTACTGCAGTAGAAATTAGTCCATCAGTACAGCGAGTTTGAAGGTCATAACTCCATGCATTTGGTTTTAAAGCTCCAGGATGCTTGATGATTGGAGAGAAATTAGTTGGAGCCCAGAACTACCACTGTCAACACACTGGCAGCACCTGTGTTAGTCTGAGACATTGTTATATGAAAATAGTATTAAGAAAATAGAGAATGGTATTTCAGGCATTTCTGCATTCCTGCCCATTTCCTAATTATTTATGCAGCTGCTCATTGAATAAGTCAAATACATTTACAAAAGTAAATGTTATGAATTAAGTAAAAAAAGAAAAGAGAAAGAAATCCAGAGGTGATGATAGGAAGCATTATTTTTGAGATCCTGTTCACTTTGTCAACTTTTTGTTGTTGCTGTTGGATTAATTATAGCACCAGCTTACTCAATGTTAAGTAAGTGGGTGACATGTGACGGTACCAAATTAAAGCCAGGCTCATATGGATGAATGAAATATGCAAAATGATGTCCCCAGTTTTATTCAAGTAAAACACAGTGCAGAATACACATAGTTGTGAGAAAGTAATAGCCACTACTGCACACTCAGTCACTCCACATGAATGAAACTGACAGTGACAATTCAATGGGAAAAAAATTACAGTCATTTGTTGCATTTGTTTCCATTATTACAGACATGGACAGTTGGTTCTCAAAACAACTACAGTTGAGTTTGAACAAGAAACACAGCCCCTCCCAGTCCAGTTGCAACAGCATAGTTCCCACCAAATGAGCAACCACTCACTACCAGGTCCAGTGCTAACACATATTTGATTAAAAAATCACCAAGCTAGAGACATAAAGGATGTCTTGGAAACATCCTATAAAGGCTTCATTTTTATTAAATTTATTCAGGTGCCCCAGGTAAACATGGTCTTATAGGTTTCAAGTAGGCATTTCTATGATACCTCATCTGTATATTGCATTGTGTGTCCCCACTAAAGTCTAATCGTCTTATGTTGCCATATATCTGGTCCCCTTTCCCCTTCACTACCCTCCCACCCTCTTCCCTCTGGTAACCACCATGCTGTTGCTTGTATCTGTGAGTTTCAGTTTTATACCTGACATATGAGTGAAATCATACATTCTTAGCTTTTTCTAACTGATTTATTTCACTTAGTTAGCATGATATTCTCAAGGTCCATTCCATGTTGTCACAATGGCAGTATTTCATCTTTCCTATGGCTGGGTAGTATTCTACACTATATATACGTACCACATCTTTTTTATCCTATCCTGTATTGAAGGACACTTTGGTTGTCTCCATGTCTTAACCACCATGAATAATGCTACAATGAGCATAAGAGTGTATATATGTTTATGAATAAACGCTTTCAAGTTCTTTAGGGAGCTACCCAGAAGATGGATGGCTGAGTCATATGGTAACTCTATTGTTCATTTTTATGAAGGCTTTAACTGGTAACAATGCTTCATGGGAAATGCTCTGATTCTATTAACAGATATTCTTTACGTGAGCTAAAGGATCAAAATCTTTTTCTTGGAACTCAGAATAAAGCACACTTATTATTCTAATGCATTTCCTAAGGTTTCAATGACCATTGCATTTTCCAGTGATATTTTGGTTGCACAGCATCTAAGGAAAGGTGTCCCAGTGCATGGCTACCACACCTTCCCCAGGAGCAAGGTGGAGACAGATGTAGTCCACGTTCGACCCAGGGACTTACTCTGCTTAAGCCAAATGGAACTTGACGGTAAGAAGAACTCTGATGAAAACATGAGTGAAATTGTGTTTTGAATATAAAACACAAATTGATCTTGGCAGTATGACTTTGCTTAGGGACACCACAAATGTTATAGTTTTTATCAGCACAGAAGTTCAATTAGGAGTCAGGTCTGTTTGACTCCCAGAGCAGATTTGTTTTTTTCTTTCAGGTATATCCTTCGGGAACCATAAATAGGTATTTTTGGTGCTTTGTTTTGAAAATTAGTCCCTGTCAGGTCATAGGGGTCCCTCATTCCCCCATTTCTGTTGACAGGTGTTCTGGGCCAGATACCACGTGGGGAGCTCCTTCCAAATAAAATGTTATGCTTTACACCGTAGTTGGTAAAATACAGTGAAGCCCCTCTCTGACCCCCACCCCCAAATAAAAAGATTAATGGGAAGGCCAGTAAACAACAGACAGAGATGGGGTTTTGGAGTCAGTCAGGCTTATATTAGGGTTACTAACATCTTCAGTTACTAGAGGGGTGACCTTGGGTAGCTGACTAGACCCTCCTGCCCTCGGCTTCCTCAACTACCAAATGGGAGTTTAATGTCACCTACATCAGAGGACTAACTAGTATAAGAAATCAATGCAATAATAATTACTAGTTCCCTCAAACTTTTATCCTAGGAGGATGAAAAGAAATCGTAAAATAGTCTCCCACTTGCCACTCTTGTAGAATCCATGGTATGAGGCCACCCTCCTGGGGAATTAGGCTGAGAAAGCACTTGAGCTAGATTGTATACAGTACTGTCATTCTGTAAAGAATGAAATAGTTGAAAGTGGTTAAAAGCAATAGTCTGGAACTAAAAATGGAAAGATTGGGCAAGATATTAAAAACAAACCAACCACAACAAACCTCCCAAGTTGTAACAAGAGTTGGGCAATACAAGCGTGTGGCCTGAGTCACCACCAAGGACAGGATTCAGCGATAGGTTAGACGGCCGGTGAAACCACGCTGGACTCACTACAGATGAAGACTGCTTGAGCTTGATGAT
The DNA here is from genome assembly GCA_004026585.1 of Noctilio leporinus. Lineage (NCBI taxonomy): Eukaryota > Metazoa > Chordata > Mammalia > Chiroptera > Noctilionidae > Noctilio > Noctilio leporinus. Next base: position 297,762 of record PVIW01001056.1, on the reverse strand, counting down.
ATGAAATGGTTTTTTCCAATCCCAATCTAGTTTATTTTTATCTTCCTCATGAAATGTAAAATAATTCACATGACAATTTGATTGAGACCTTATGGGTCCCATTTCCATTGTGCAAGACAGGAACAGTTAGGGCAGAAAACGTTTGCCAAGTGGTAAAAGAAGATGGCCTGGGTGAGTGAGAGTCAAGTGGGGAATTGAGCAACAGTTTCGTACATTTGAGTAGAGGAGGCCACCAGGGTGGATAATCCAAATCAATGTTTTATCATCATCATTATAGTCTCCTCTCATTTGTGTCATTCATGGGCTTAATGAGTTAGGAAGTAAGAAATGCCCAAAAGTTGGGACCTTTGATCAACACCCTCTGGTCTGCATGGCAGGACTACAGTACAGGGTGTGTCTGTCCATGTCTAAACAAAACCCCAGGAAGCTCCCAGATGTTCCAGAAGGTTCACTGTCCCTATAGCAATGCCTGAAATAGAGGGGAAATGGCCATGTTTATACATTTGATGTAAATGTCACTAGTTGTGCATCCTTCAGGATTAATACGTGGTAGCTGCAGCCATCTAGATGAGATCTTACACCTCCAGCATCTCAGTTCTGGTCAAGATGGCAGAGTAAATGCAGGCTCTGCTCACCTCTTCCCATGAGCACAACTAAATTATGGGTCAACCTGGATGGCCAACTGAGGAAGAGTGGAACGGAAGTCCTACAGCTAAAGATATAAAAAAGCAGCCACATTGGCACTGGTAGAAGGGGCAGAGACAGAGACGTACAATAGGCTGGCCCCACACTTACATGTGGTGGTTGAGAATCCAGAGGAGTATCTTAGCTATAGATACTCCTTGGAGGAGTGCCCCAGTCCAAAACACTAGTGAAGGGAAGAGAAGCCCACATAATATCTGGCTATGAAAATCAACAGAGGGATTCTGTTCTAGCGGCTGAGATGGAGGGCTGCTGAAAACCCAGGAGTCCCCTTAAACACACTCAACCTGGGCTCCAGTGGGGGGCAGCAGATCTGAGGATGCCAAAGACATACAGGGAGAAACCGAGTTGTGTGCTATTGTCCCTGTGTTGAGCCTACCTTCTGCACAATGATGGGTGCCATTTTCCCTGTGTTGAACCCTCCCTCAAAGCAGCTGAATCTGAATCTGCGTTAGCCTAGTGAGCTTTACTACTTCCACGCTGACAATTCCCTGACTCCCGGCCCCGCCCAATTCATATGTCACCCAAGGTGTTTTCATGGCAGCCAGCCTGAGGCTGTATGCAGTCTTTCTTCAAAAGCTCTCAAGAAGATCTGGTCAAGGTCAGAGGGGGCCAGAGACATACAAGGAGAAAATCAGTTATATGGCTTCAGGGTGAACCCTAAACATTCCACCAAATGACTGCTAGAACTAATAAATAAAATCAGGAAAGTAGAGTACAAAATTACTTTTCAGAAATTCATTGCATTTTTATACACCAATAATGAGCTATCAGAAAGGGAAACTAAGAAAATAATCCCATCTATAACTGCATCAAAAAAGTATCTAGAAATAGCCCTGGCTGGTATGGCTCAGTGGATTGAGCATTGGTCTGCAAACCAAAGGGTCACAGGTTCAATTCCCAGTCAGGGCACACCTGGGTTGCAGACCAAGTCCTCATTTGGGGGCATGCAAGAGGCAATCACACATTGATGTTTCTCTCCCTCTTTCTTTCTCCATTCCCCTCTCTCTAAAAATAAATAAATAAAAACCTTTAAAAATATATCTAGGAATAAATTTAACCAAGTAAAAGATCTGTATAAGATATTGAAGAATGAAAATGAGAAAGATGTAAATAAATAGAAGCATATACGGTGCCAATGGACAGAAAGAGTTAATACTGTTAAAATGTCCATACTACCCAAAGCAATCTGTAGAGTCGATGCAGTCCCTATCAGAATACCATTCACAGAACTAGAACAAATAATCCTAAAATGTATACAAAACCAAAAACTACTCCTAATAGCCATAGCAATCCTGAGAAAGAAGAACAAAGTTAGAGGTATTATTCTACCCGATATTAAACTATACTACAATGCTATAGTAAAAAAACAAACAAATAAACAAAAAACACACAGCATGGTACTGCCATAAAAACTGACACATAAGCCTGGCTGGTATGACTCAGTTGGTTTGAGTGTCCACACAATCAAAATATTATGGGTTTGATTCCCAGTCAGGGCACATGCATTGGTCATGGGTTCGGTCCGCAGTCCAGCACATATGACCCCTGGTACAGAACCATACAGGAAGCAGCCAATTAATGCTTCTCTATTGCATCGATGACTCTCTCTGTCCCTTCCTCTCTCTCTGTAAAAGCAATGGAAAAATGTCAGGTGAGGATGGAAAAAAAACCAAACTGACACATAGATCAATGGAACAAAAGAGATATCCCAGGAATAAACTCAGGGCTATATGGACAATTAATATATAACAAAAAAGGCAAAACTATGCAATAGGATAAAGATAGTTTGTTCAAAAAATGATATTGGTAAAATTGGACAAATCCATGCAAAAAAAATGAAAATAGACCATTTTCTTACACCAGACAGGTGAATAAACTCAAAATGGATTAAAAACTTAAATATATACTCAAAACCACAAAACTCCTAGAAGAAAGCATAAGCAGTAAACTCTGATATTGACCTTAGTAATATTTTTTTCTCATTTATCTCCTCAGGCAAGGGTAAGAAAAGAAAAATAAACAAATGGGGCTACATCAAATTAAAAAATGTTTTACACAGCAATGGAAACTGCCTACAAAATGAAAAAACAACCTACTGAATAGGAGAATATATCTGCCAATGATACATCTGATAAGGGGTTAATATCCAGATTTTTATAAAGAATTCCTACAACTCAACACCACACATGCACACAAATCCAATTTAGAATTGGCAAGGGCCTTAAATAGACATTTCTCCAAAGAGGACATACAGATGGCCAACAGACATGAAAAGATGCTCAACATCACTGATTATCAGAGTAATATAAATTAAGACCATAATGAGATATCAACCCACAGCTGTCAGAATGGCTACCATCAATAAATCCACAAACAAGTGTTGGCGAGAATGTGGAGAAAAGGAACCCTTGTGCACTGTTGGTGGGATTGCAAATTGTTGCAACTACTATCGAAAACAGTATGGAGATGCCTTAAATAAATAAATAAATAAATAAATAAATAAATAAAATAGAACTACCTTATGACCCAGCAATTCCACTTCTGGGTATATCCACACTAATCTGAAAAATATAAATGCACCCCTATATTCCTTGAAGCATTATTTACAAAAACCAAGATATGGTGGCAACCCAAGCACCCAACAAGTAGATAAAAAAGTTTGGCACACATATTTACAATAGAATATTACTCAGCCAGGAAAAGAATAAAATCTTACCATTTGTGACAACAGGGATAGACCAAGAGACTATTATGCTAAGTGAAATAAGTCAGACAAAGGTAGACAAATATCATATGATTTCACTTATATGTGGAATCTGAAGGACAAAATAAAACTGAAACCGACTTACAGACACAGAACAAGCTGTATCTGACAAGAAGTTGTCAGATAGAAGAGGGGTTGACGTGAAGAAATTAAGAATTAAAAAATGGTAGTTACAAAAGAGCCGCAGGGATATAAAGCACAGCATAGGGAATATAGTAATATTGCAATATCTAAGCATGGTGCCAGGTGGGTACTGGAAACATCAAGGGGATTATTTTGTAAATTGTACAATTGCCTGACTACTATACTACACACCTGAAATGAATATGAAATAATATTGAATGTCCAAACTAACTAACTAAATAAATAAATAATCTCTTTTTTTAAAAAATGGTCAGGGACAGTGTAGATCCAGCTTTAAACAATCTGTTTCTAATTTTGCTTTGCCCTTGGAGGACTATTAAAGGCTTTATAAAAGGACTGCCATTTCAGCGCTGGCCAGCTCACGCAGTTTAGGTCTCAAATGTATGGCAGAGAGTGAAGAACAATTCCAGTTATGAAAACTCGGTCCCTCCCATCCATTCCCAGGTACAGGCTGTTCCATTGTTGGGCAATTCCATCATCTCGTTGGCGCATCTGTGTCCGTTTAACGTTTGAGTGTGCTTGGATGTGCTTTTACAAATGGCTGTCTGTAAACCCCCGTCCATTAGGTAGGCTGGGACTTCCATAAGGGGATCCAAAGAACTAATGAAAAGAACATTTTGGTTACGATTTTCTGTTTAGAGAGAGGATCCTCTTTTCCCCCTCTGAAAGAGCTCAAAGTACTTTTCATTAAAACATTACAGCATATCGACGAGTTAGGGAGTAGGTTGAAATCAGGAGCTCTGGACGTAATAGATGAGCTAAGTCTCCAGCCAGCATGACAGCATCCTTAGAGGACAGAGCAGACACCTGCAGGTAAGCTGACAAGTTGTCCACAGTCACTTAGCACTGCACAAGCCAACTAAAATTTGAATGCAGATCAACTGCAGAGAAATGGACCCTTAGCCTGCAGCATGTATTTCCCAGAGTTCTCTCACATGCCCTTCCCACATATATACGGCTTTTCAGCGACAGTCTAACCCCAGGAAGGAGTCCACAATGACCTCTCAAAAATGGAGAAATATTATACCTTCGTATGTGTTAAGGAGCTAATATCTGAGAAATTAATCACAAAAACATGAGAACAGCAGCATAGTTCTCAAAGTGGACTTTTGAAGGAAAACTGTAAGATACATTTTATAAACTGCATCTGTTAATTGTCACCACATGTCTGTAAGAGTATGTGTGGGTGTATTCTTAAATATAGGAAGACATGGTTTAAGTTAAGTAGTAAAGGCTACTGTTTAACACAAGGAAAATCTTTTGGATAACAAAATGAAAACTCTCTACAATAAGTTACCAAGAAAAGGCTATAGCAGGCCAGCCCCCCAGAATGTGCAGGGTCTGGAGCAATAATTTAAATAAAGTTTGATTTTAATATTCTCATTCCAACTGTGAAAACCAAACCTGAATAATGACAAAATAAGAAATGCACAAGTACAGAGCCCAGAAGAGTCCTTCTGCCTGGGTCTAACGGTGTTGTGGCTTATAGGATCTTGAAACCACAACTTTCAAAACACTTTTTTAAAGGACCAGAAGCAATTCAAGCAAGGATCCAAGGATGTTGATGGATTTGGGGGAGATAAAAATGCTCACAGTTACAAACAAATTTATTTTATTGATTTAAGAGGGAAAGAAGGAGGGGAGGGAGGGGAGAGAAAGAGAGACTGGAAATCAAACCCACAACCTTGGTGTCCTGGGATGATTCTGAGCTACCTGGCCAGGGAGAAAACACCCACATCTTCAGGACTGATTTGTTTTCCTACTTACAAGCGAATGCATGAACGAAGCATCTCAGATCTATCAACCAGACTGTAGAGCTAAACATATGAGTATAGTTCAGGTAAGGATTTTTGGTAAGATCTGCAAGAAGAGCATGATACGGAATTCTAGTTTAACAATAACAACAAGGAGATTCCGTTTGCTTTTCATCCGGAAAACCATACCCTCAGGTAACAGTGGACACTTGGATCTAAATCTGTCCGCACATCCACCAAACACTATGCAGCTCAATAAGCAGAACAAGGCAAATCTGCTAGCAAACAGGAATATATTGACTCCGATTTTCAGGGAGGCAGGTGAACATCCATAGAAACCAGCAGTGAAAAATCCAAAGCTTGTGCCAGAGCCAAAGGTCAGATGAAGAGTTTGTGACAAGCAGGAAGTATGGAATTCGGGTAAGGGGAGAAACTGGTTAACGTGACCACATCAGAGAGGGACCCATGCTGAGTGGGAAACACAGAGAATAAAAAGGTCTGGCACATGAGGAATCAGATTTCTGAGATGGAGCTGTAAGAGAAAGAAGGCTTCAAAGTGTGTAGGGCCAGAGATGGCTGCGCAAGAGGGTAGCACTTCTTGGAGAAAGAGAGGGGATATAGGAAGGAAAGCATTTCTTGGGGACTTGGCATGTCTATCAGAGGCCAGGGGAAGGGAGACAGGGATGGGCAATGGGGTTCTGAGTAAATGACACTGTATTTCAGTATGACAGATTATCAAGTCCATTCTAAGCAAGTGAAGAGAGACGCAGATGAAGCAGAAGCAGAGAAATGCCTGGAGCAGTTCTCCTATGTTAGAGATACCGCACACCTAGCGCTGTGATGTCCAAGACTCATCCTGCACTATTGTCTCTCTTTTATTCACAACTTTTGGGAATAGTATACATTCAACAAATATCCCAAAATAGACAACTTGATAGGAAGCTGAAGTGTATGTGTAATAACCATTATCATCATTTCAAACTAAAGGGGCAGCAGATATATGGACAGGAACTCATTTATAATCCACTGGTTTGTTGGTTTATTGGTTTATGAAGACTTGTACTAGATGGGAGGATAAGCAACATCCTTAAAATCACAGGGCAAATGAGATGAACATTTAGGTCTTTGAGGAAAATGGCCTGCCACATTCTGAAACAAGTCACCATTTTCTGTAACTAATGAGGCCTCGGAATTCCGATAAAGGAAGTCAAACACTTTGGACTGAATTATTTCCCTCTTTAAAGAAATAAATAAATAAACAAGAAAAACAAAACAGGTTCCACATCCTGCCAGAGCTGTTGCTCCAAAATCAATGACAAGAAGAAAACCCAGTGAACTTGGATTACTTTTAAAAGACACTCTGCTTTTTTCTATCCATCCTCATCACCTCCAAAAAGCAAATTCATCTGAAAAAATCAAGAGAACACAAAAGCACTGCCAGGCTATACAAATTGCTCCTAAATACATATTTCCGCATTCTTTTAACAGATGTTCAACCTCTAGAAAGTTTTATGTTGCAAAAAGCTTGGATTACAGCTCATTTTTATCTATGTATCACCTTTGAGCCAGCTGTTAGATGAGCCTGGAACTTATTGGTGGTTTCATCACCTGCCATGACTCAGATCAAAATGCAGATGAGCTGCTGCAGACTCAACGGAGAGCATGATGGGGAAAGTCCCCGTTCTGCCTCCTCCTTCCCCATCAACCCCTGTGAGTAAGAGAGCAAGGCATCCATCAACAGCAGCCAGGCTTCCTAGCTGTCAAATGTACCACGGGTCAGAGTAAAGATGACCTGCCGCTCCCCTTCAATGTCTGAGACGGGGAAAAACAGCTATGATGGGTGGTGGAAATAAATTGGTAGGGACTGAATAACAGTAAGTTATGAAGTAATGAAATTGGAAGACATTGAATGGATCGAAGGTGAAATGCAAAATCTCCTACCCTTAAGTGATTAGCAAAAGAGAAACCACAGAAGAAAAGATGGTGATGATGATATTAATAATAAGGTGAGAATATCTAATATGCATTGCTTATTTGTTAGGTATGAGGCCTGATGATGATGCTTCACATGCATTTTCTCATTTAATCATTACGATAATCTTTATAAGACAGATATTACTGTTATTTTGCAAATTGTCAAGACAGGAAAGTTAAGGCTCAAGGAGTTGAGAACTTATCCAAAATTAGAGTTCAGGATCTTCACTATTATATATTAACAAGTTGTTTGTTTGGTTTTTTTTAATTTTATTGTTGTTGTATTACATCCATCCCCTTTTTGCTCCCCTCTGTCCCCCTCCCCACCCACCCATTCCCCCCAAAGTCAATCCCGCCTGTTGTCCATGTCCATGGTTCCTTTATACTAGGTTCTTGTCTAAGCTGCTCCCCTTCTTTGCCTCTACCTCCTCCCTCCCCCCTACCCCGTTCCCTTGACCACTGAAGGCCTATTCCTTGTATTCATATACTTGGTTCTGTTTTGCTTGTTGTTAGTTTTGTTCATTATTGTCCCATAATGGGTGAGATCATATGATATTTGTCCTTCACTGACTGGCTTATTTCACTAAGCATAATACTCTCCAGTTCCATCCATGTTGTTGCAAAGGGTACAAGTTCCTTCTTTCTTTCTGCT
>PVIW01001056.1:263101-289669 GCA_004026585.1 Noctilio leporinus | reverse complement strand
TATCCACTGATGGGCACTTAGGCTGTTTCCAGCACTTGGCTATTGTAAATAGTGCCGCTATGAACATAGGTGTGCATAGGTTCTTCTGAATTGGTGTTTCAGGATTCTTTGGGTATAGTCCAAGTAGTGGAATTGCTGGATCAAAAGGCAGTTCCATTTTCAGTTTTTTAAGGAAACCCCATACTGTTTTCCACAGTGGCTGCACCAGCCTGCATTCCCACCAACAGTGTATTAACAAGTTTTAAAAGGCCATAAGAAAAACAATTACAAACAAAACTGCAAGACAAACACTGGGGAAAATATTGACAACACATGACTAAAGGAGTGCTAATATTCTTAATGTAAAATCATCAAAATGAAAAATAAGCTAAGGACCTACAAAAAATGAAACACACAAAATAAAAGAATATAGCTATTACTGTATTAATTTCCTATCGCTACCATAACAAAGTACCACTCACACAGTTTTAAAACAGCATAAATGTATTATTATCTTACTTGTACATTCTGGAGCTCAGAAACCTAAAGTGGAGCCACAGAAATGTGTCCCTTCAGGAGGCTCTGGGGGGCTCTGTCCCTTACTTACTGTTACCAACTTCTAGAGGCCACCCCCATTCCTTGGTTCGTGGCCCCCTGCCCACATCTTTGAAGCCAACAGCCTGGCTCCGTCTCTCTTCCCTGAGTGTCACTTCCTTTCTCAGATTTTCTTCCTATAACTCTAACCACCACCACTACCACCTCCCTCTAGCAAAAACTTCTGAATTACATTAGGTCAGCCCAGATAACATATCCTCAGGTGAGAGTTTAAAAATATAACAAAGAGGTATCATTTTTCATCAATTAAGTTGGCAAAACTACAGAAATTATGTAGCTACATGCATACACTGTGGGTAGAAGCACCAATTGGCACCAATTTCCTGAAAGGCAATAAATATGCATACTTCAGTATATGTCAATATAGTGTATCACTCGATATCAAAGAACTTAAAATATAATTCGCTCTGACTCACAATTCAGTTTATTGGAGTTGGTCATAAGGAAATCACCATAGGCATTAACCAAAAATGTTAACCTCAATGACAACAACCTAATGTGTTTCAATAAATTATAGTTCTATCATCTACTGCTATTAGAATACTATTTAAAAAGTAGATAAAATCATACTGTAGAAAAATATTTAAAGATATGGAAAATATGTTATCATTTATAAGGCTACAAATCTACAAATAAGTAAGGATAGACTTTGTTTTCATAAAGAGTACCCGTAAAGAAAATTTTGGGTGTTTTTCATCTTTTCTCTATTTCCCGGCTTTTCTTCAATGAATGTAGAATACAGTTGCAGTGATATCAATGTTATTTCTGTAAAAAGAAAAACTTTCTTCTTCAGCTGAAGCCAAACAGGGAGTGCTCCAGTCTTGCCGGGAACTGGGGAGAGGAATGACCCACTGCCGGGCCCTGGCCAGCCTCGGGGTTTTCTAAGTTTCCTGTTATCAGTGATATCTATGACAGCCCATGAAGATGGACCACTAGAAGCCAGGAAAACACAGTGCAAAGAGGAAGGGCTTTGAATCAACAACCTAAACTGGAAAGCCAACTCAACGATTTACGGGCTGTGTGAACTTGGACAATTCTTTTAATTCAACAGAGCCTTGGCTCACCGTGTGCCAAGTGACGCTGATGACACTTAACTTTCAGGATGTCTTGAAAAATAAATGAAATCATGTAGAGGTTAGCAGGTCGCACACACAGGTGCATTGAGTTCAGGCAGCTCATATTCACAGCCTAGGATTTTCCCCTCAACTGAGTATGTGAATGAGGCCAGGATGCTTTTACCCTCTATGTTCCTTCTTCCTTCATGCATGATGGACTAAATGGCGCCTAAGAATTAAATGCTAGAAAGCACTGTACAGTGCCTGGCCTCCCATAGCTTGTTAAACAAATGACAGCTAATATAACAGGTATTCGGCACATTATGATGTTTTTGCTATTTCTAACGATAATATCGCACAAGTGCATTCTGACAGATCTTGATTATCATCTGGATGATGAAATCAAGTTACTCATCTCTTTATCACTACACTTGGAATAACCAGATGGCCTAACCTTTGTACTAGCCAGACACAGGGTTCAGGAAAGATGTGCCTTTCAAACTCTACAGTCTCTCGTTCTGTGTCACTTAGGATACAGGATGTTCAGGATAAAGCTCCTACATTGATCACCCATGGTAACAACCTCCTCAAATTGTCAACATGTCACAGACACAAGCTCTGTCCCAAAGCATCAGCTGAGTAAACTGTTTTAATTACATTGACAGTGGCCTGATACTTCTTGGACAGACCATATTTGCAGGAATTTCTTAAATAGTTTTAAAAACAACAGAGTCTCAAATCTTCTTACCTAGAGCTCCTACTGTGTGAAATCCTTTTACTAAATATTGGGATGGGGGATTTGGTGAAAATATATATAAACTGTATACCAAGAACTTTTTTTTTAATAGTAGGGACATGGTATAGTCATGCTTGAGGAAAAATGGAATAAAAAAAAATTCATATTCTCTTTTCCGGTTGGAAACATGGAGGGTGCTCAGGAGAAGAAGAAGAAGAAGAAGGTGCCAGAAACCCTTAAGAAAAAGGGAAGGAATTTCGCAGAGCTGAAGATAAAGCGCCTGAGAAAGAAGTTTGCACAAAAGATGCTTCGGAAGGCAAGGAGGAAGCTTATCTACGAAAAAGCTAAGCACTATCACAAGGAGTACAGACAGATGTACAGAGCTGAGATTAGAATGGCTAGAATGGCAAGAAAAGCTGGCAACTTGTACGTACCTGCGGAACCCAAATTGGCATTGGTCATCAGGATCAGAGGTATTGATGGTGTGAGCCCAAAGGTCCGAAAGGTGCTGCAGCTTCTTCGCCTTCACCAGATCTTCAATGGCACCTTTGTTAAGCTCAACAAGGCTTCGATTAACATATTGAGGATTGTGGAACCATATATTGCATGGGGGTACCCAAACTTGCAGTCAGTGAATGAATTGATCTATAAGCGTGGTTATGGCAAAATCAACAAAAAACGAATTGCTCTGACAGATAATGCATTGATTGCTTGATCTCTTGGTAAATACGGCATTGTCTGCAGGGAGGATCTAATTCATGAGATCTATACTGTTGGGAAACGTTTCAAAGAAGCAAACAACTTTTTGTGGCCCTTCAAATTATCTTCTCCACGAGGTGGAATGAAGAAAAAGACCACCCATTTTGTAGAAGGTGGAGATGCTGGTAACAGGGAAGACCAGATCAACAGGCTTATTCGAAGAATGAACTAAGGTATTTACCGTGGTTATTTTTGTAATCTGGTCAGTTAATAAAAAGAGACTGGTTTAAAATTGCAAAAAAAAAAAAAAAAAATTCATATTCTGTTTACATTAGATTTAGGGGCATTTTCATTATCCCTGGTTAAAGGATCTTCTTAAAGATTTCAGCCTAAAGAAGTCCCTCTGCCTGCCACCTGACCTCCCTGTCTCTGAAACATGAGAACTTGAAGCACATCAGATAAAATAATCCTCACTAAATTTATTTGTGGCATCTCACACTGCTGACTACATCCTGCCTCTACAAAGTTTGTTCTTCCAGGAAATCTATACCACCGTGAACACATTTCTAACTGATACGTTGCTGGCAATCTCAGTATCTGGGCCATCCTTCTCTGCTTATTCCCTCGATGTCAGTGTGCATCACAGTCATCTCAATCTGCATGCTCTCTCGGGGAAAACACCTTTCTGCCAACATCAGTGTTCATGGCTCTAAGTTTATATCACTCACCTGGTTCTCTCTCCCAAACTCTAGATCCTGTGCTTCTGTCTCCAGGAAGTCTCCAGCTAGAAGTACTAACAAACCAAGTTCAACTTGTCCTAGACAGAATGCATCCTTCACTGTTCTCTCCCGAACCTATCCTTCCATCTTAGGATCTTTCCTATTGACTTCATCTTCCACCCAGTCATATGAAACGTAATTTTGGGAGTCAGCATAGATTTCTCATTCCTCCAAAACTAACAGCTAGCCCTTCCTAAACACCATTATTACCACTCCCTCCTCTCAACAGAGTCATAGCCAACGTTTTAGTTCAGAAACCCACTATTTCCCTTAAAATGTAATAGTGTTTAAAGTCTACCTTCTTCTCTATTTGCTCTCAAAAAATCAACTTTCATCTTCATCCTCACACATTAGCCAGTGGAACTTCTGTCAAAATCCAAATTTGACCAAGTCTTCCCTGCAGAGAAGCCATCAATAGCTTCCCTTTGTGCCCAGGATAAAAATCCAAACTCCTTGTAATGACATTCAAGGGTCCTTTATTACCTCACCAGTTCACCTATTCAATAATACCCTCAATCATGCTCCCTCGCACAACTTACCCTTCTGAGTTACCAAACTTGTACTAAAGTTCTACAAAGCTATTTTGTTTCCTCGGTCTAGAATGACTTTCCCACCTTTTCCCTCCTGGCCAGTTCAATCCTGTCATCTATCTGGCTAGTTCTGTATGGTTTTTCACAAGTCATCTCAGTCAGCATTTCCTCTGTGAAGCTTTTGCTAATGGCTCAGGGTTGAGTTAGAAGTCCACTGCTGCACCATGAACATTTTTGCAAAGACTAGATAGAGGGGTGCAGCACTGTCTGGAAGAATTTTCTGTGATGATGAAAATGTTCAGCCCTGGCTGGTGACTCAGGGGGTAGGCACCAGCCTGCAGACCCAAAGGTTGCTGGTTCAATTCCCAGCCAAGGCACATAACCAGGTTGCAAGCCAGTTCGCCAGCCAGGTCCGTAGCTGGAGGCAGGTGAAAGGCAACCACACATGGATGTCTCTCCCTCTCTGCCTCTCTCCTTTCCCCTCTCTCTAAAAAATAATAAATAAAATCTTAAAAAAAAAAAAAAAGAAAGAAAGAAAGAAAATGTTCTTTATCTGTCCTATCTAATGATAGCCACTAACCACATGTGGTTGCTGAGCCCTTGAAATGTGACTGGGGCAACTAAACCAGAGTTTTAATTTAAGTTTAATTATTTACATTGAAAGAGCAACCTGTCTTGGACAGTGGAGGTCTAGAAGTTAATTAGGTCCTTGTAGTCCAAGTACAATTGGACTACAGGCACATTCGTAAAAGCTTCAGCCACACATCCTTGGATCCACATTTTCTTATCACTTGCACTTCTCAATCGAAGGACTTTTCAAAAGAGCAGATAAAAAGCTTTAAATCAGAAACCTTTATGATCTGTGACAACACCCATCATGCAGACTGCTCTGCTGTTCTGATGTCAACTGCAGGCTCATTCTGAGAGTGTGATACTTGGTCAAATTTGCAGACCCACAGGTCATCAGGTTGGGAAAGGTCTTTACCTAACATTTAGCCCAACTTTCTTATCTTAACTGCCAAGAAGTTGTGCCTTGAACTCTTGTCCTCATGTCACTTTCAATGGCTTGAAGTTTTCTGAAATTCCAAACAAGTCAGTTCTCTTTGTGTAAGAGAGAAAACTCTGCTGAAAATGGAAGTAGGGGTGAACCTGCTGTCCCACCTGTGACCCATACCCGGGCTGAATGCATCAATGGCACCACTTCTACTAGAACACCTAACTCATGCCAACTCCCACCTTCCCACTAGGCCTCGGTCAGTGTCCAGCAGCAGGCTTATCCCTCCTGAACCCAACTTTGCTGTCCTGGTACAGCTGCATAGCCCAAGAGACAGAAAAGTTCCAAGCCAAGATTTCTTCTGCTATTGAATTCAGATAAAGCAAGATGAATGAACAAGATCATGTTCCAAAACACCAGTGTTAATACTTGGTAGTAGATTTAGTACTCCTGGAAATAAGAAGCTAATGACAATAATGGAGGGTCAGGCCAAGGAGGATCATCCTGACGATGGACTGCTGCCCATTGGCAGTGCCAAGAGTGTTAGCGCACAGCACCCTCTGGTCCTGCAACCTCAGCTCCCAGGATGTCCACCTCAGCCCTGACTCTCCACACATCTGGCTGGGATCCCATTGCCCTGGGCTTTCTGAGAACAGCCATCAGAAAAATATGGAACAATTTGTCCAGCAGTTCCATGGCAGGCAAGGCCTTTTGCCTTTGGCAACTTTCTGAGATGGCTGAAAGATTTAAAGATTTTTCCACCCAAGTGTACCTCTCTGACTTTCCCGCTTTCTTGGAACCCCCTTCTCAATAGCCTGGTCTCTGGTTTCCATCCCCCAACACGCCAATAACACTGTGCCTTTCAGGGTCATCAACCACCTCATTCTGAATCAATCGCAAGGTCATTTCTCTGTTCTTGTTCTCCTTCAACATGCCCTTGTTCATAAGTCTCTCCATTTTCCCCAGTACATTGTGAGCTCTATCCTCTTGACTGCCACCTTTCTGACAATTTCTTCTCCTCTCCTTTTTTTCTCTGACAATTTTGTGCTGTGGTTGTTCCCCTATGAATTAACCTTCTTCTTCTCTTTTTTCCCCTGGGCTCATATACCCTCAGCAATCACTTCTGCTGCAAAGACTACTGAGAGCTGCACCAAAGGAACTTCTGTGCCCACCCACCCCCAGCTCTGGGCACTGGCTTTGACCACAAGATCTACCAGTCCCAGTCTGCCCACACTGCAGAAATTTCCACACTGACAGAGAGGAAATGTCCTTTGTTTGAGATCAGCGATCCTACCCCTACCCCATGCTGCCTCTTCCAACCCCAAAATCAACATTGGACTTCCAAATGAAGTCCAGAGGTCAGCTGGCTTGAAATTCACTTCTTGTCTATTAGTTCCTGCAGACCACAATTGTTTCTGACCTTGGCTTGTTTCTTTTTTTTTTTTTTTAATTTTATTGTTGTTGTATTACATCCATCCCCTTTTTGCTCCCCTCTCTGCTTATTTCTTTCAAAGCTCCTCTGAACCAGATGCATCAGTTCCATTTCCTCCTTTTTTTTTTTTTTAAGATTTTATTCAATATTTTCAGAGAGAATGGCAGGGAGGGAGGAAGAAAGGGAGAGAAGCACCAATGTATGGTTTCCTTTCACCTGCCTCCAGCTACAAACCTGGCTGGAGACCTGGCTTGCAACCTGTTTACATGCCCTGGCTGAGAATCGAACCAGCGACATTTGGGTTCATAGACCAGCACCAATCCACTGAGCCACACCAGCCAGGGCCTCCTCCTACTTCTTCTTAGCTTTGAATTGGGCACTTTCCTCTGGATTTGACAGTACTCATGCTATCTCTTCCCAGTGAGCCCACACCTTCATTCAATCATCCACCAAGAAGGACAAAAAAGGTGCCTGAAATTGACAGTCCTTGTTCTCATTGATGGAGCAGGCTGGACATCAGTCAAGTCATCACAAATTCATGTAGAATTATGGATTGTGATCAGGGTTATGAAGGAGATTTACGAATGCTTTGTGAGGGAATATCAGGAAAACCTACCAGTGCCTGGAGATGTGGGAACAAGAGGATGTGTAGGCTGAGATCTGAAAGCTGTGGAGCAGTTTACTGCTACAAAGTCCAGTGGGACAAGTGTCCCAGGAAGCAAACATGGGCTGTGCAATGGCACCATGACAAGAGGATCATGAAGCATTTGAGGATCAGGGGAAAGGATCAGCAAAGAACGGGTCCGATGGGGTCTAAGAGATGGGACTGAAGCCAGGTCCAGTTGGGCCTTATAGACCAGGCCCAGAATGTTGAGTTCCTTCCCAAAAAGAATAGGGTGTTATTCAATCACTTTAATGTGGACATCACTGGACTTGCCAGGTATGCAGAACAGACAAGGCTGGAAGAAGAGGCAGGCAAATCAGTGGGGAGGCACAACGACTCATTTTGACGAGCTCAGAGTTAATGAGAGGAATGGTTCCCAATTATTCAAGCAAGAGTTCGCACTTCTCCTCCTCAAATGGAAAGACGAAATGCTCTCTACCAGCAGGGACCGTGATCCCCAAGTAGAGCTCTCATGGACTGTCCTAGTAATTTTCCCATCTATACAGAAGAAAGAACGCCTTCCTTAAGATTCCCAGACAAACGTTAAAACAAAATTACACAATAATCATAAGAGGAAAGGCTATACAAATATGTGACAATGCTGCTGCCCAAGTTGACATTCAAATTATAGCCTGCGCTGGGGAGAGGGACACAGGGCTGGAAACTCTGTGTTCTCATAAAACGCAAACACCACAACAAGAATAATGGGTTCTGCGATGCCACACCTGACAAAGAAATGCGGGACCATCGCCAAGCTGGCCGGTGAGCCAAGTAGAGAGGGTGGTACAGTCAGTTCAGGCCAGGCCATGGCGCATGGGCTCCCAGCTGCTGGCAGGCTTCGGTGTTGCATGTTGCTTCAGGGCTCCGCCAGGCTCAGCTCAGTCACAGGCCATGAGCAGCAGTCGGAAGATTAAGGGACTCTGCTGCCTACGTGTGTGTTGGCCCTATGGTAGAGTCTAGGAGATGCCAACTGGCACTGAAGTTGAAATTCCCATCTTAAAGAGAAACAAGCAGCGCAGAATTTCTCCTTCGGACTTAACCCCTCCTAGCAAACCACCCTTGGCTTTGCAAACATACGTACAAAAAGACAGGCCCCCCCATCTCTCTGCCCTACCCAGCATGCATCTGTAAATCTCTACAAGGCACAAATGCAGCATAGTTGCCAATTGCCCTTATGGGGATTCAAAGAGCAACCAGCCCATTGTCTGCCGGCAGGTTATTCGCACTACAGTAGGAAACTATTTTCTTGCTGCAGTGATCCTTGAATGTCTACTGTTTACCTCAGGAATAAATGAATTGCTGCTGTAAAACACCTTCTTCCACACTGTCCAGCACACATCTGTAAATTCCAAGAGGGACAGGGGTGAGGCTGGTGGCCAGCTGGCTCCTGGAAAGGCATGGCAACAGGCCAACAGGAAGTCCGTTTATTATTCATGGTGGAATAGAACTGGAGCTTCTTATTGTAAACGCCATGGAAGATACAGGTCTTACCTTTCAAGGACACAGCTTGGACCTCAATTTGTTAACAAGCCCACGTCTACTACTGGCTGTGGACTTGGTGGCACAGGACTAAGTTCCCAGTGGTAGGTTAGACATGGACAATTACACGTGGGATTTTTATATCATTACAGCAGCCATAGAAGTTGGGTAAAATACATTTTTCTGTCATCATCACCAACTATTTGGCCTGTCGATGGAGGTTTGGTTTCTAGCATCCTTTCCAGTTTGCCCAATACAAGGTCTTCCTAATGGCACATTCTAAAGTAGCTCCTCACCCATAGAAGGATTACAATTTTGTGCCTTGGAAGAAACTATTGCTTCTGCCTGAAACCGCTTTCTCCTGCTTCCTGACTGGGAAAAGCATGAAAGTCTTTGAAGACCTAACCACATTATGGTCGGTGAGGAAAGGCATACTTAGCTCATAAGGACACGGCCCAACGTAAGCCCGGTTACAAAGACCAGAACCTGGAAGCCATAGGAACCTGTATTAATCAGTATGTCTTCCAAATATGGTTGGCTAACCCTCATCCTCTGCTTCTCTCTGCCTCTTTTCTGGCTTCTCTTTTAGATGGCCAGCCTCTGATGGCAGAGTGTCACGTAAATAGCAACAGGCTGTGTCACCTGCTCACTGAAGGCAAATGCCCACCATTAGTGATGACACTCTCCATGTGGCTTAGATTGTCAAGGGAGACTCTAAAGGACTCTTGGTCTGTGTGAAACAGCTGGATGGATTAGCTGGGCTGGAAATCAGGTTCTACAGTATTATCTACCCAGACCTATCATTTCAGTACAGCCATGGACTGCTTCATGGAAGATTTTGTGAGCAACACAACAAAATTATCTGTTATGTAACTCACCACAGTCCTGTGACCCAAAATGGCAGTGCCTGTCTCCCCATACACACACACACCCGTGATGCTACCTAGGCCCCTCCAGGTCCATATAGTAATTTTCTGCCAATTATCACTTGGCAGAGTCCCTGGAAGATACAATAAATTAACTTTCAATCATTGTTTGTTGAGTAAGACTTTTAAAAGATAAATTAGATGGTGTCACTCCCTTGCCTAAATGCTTCAGTGGTTTTTTTTCAAGCGTACCTAGAATAAAATCCAAAATTATTTCTATGACCTAAAAGGCCCTGCAGAATCTGGTCCCCCTCCCTCTCAGTTCATCACATGCCTCTCACCTCCTCATGCTCGGTACTCAGCCACATAAGTTCCACCTTGTATTTCCTCTCATGCATCAACCTCTTTCCAGGCACAGGACCCTCTGTCTGAATGGTCTCCCTTTGCTCTTCACGTGGCTGCCTCATTCCAACTCCCCTGTTGGGGTGCAACTAAATGGGACCTCATCAGAGAAGTTTTCCTGACTAATCTCCCTTTCCAATAATATTCTCAATCACTTTATTCTGTTGGGATTGTTGGTAGTATTTATCACAACTTTGGATTATTTGTTAGTTCATTCATTTACCTATTTATTATCTTCATCTCAAGTTAAACTGTCATCTCCAGAAATTCAAGGATATGCCTCTTTTGTTCTTTCCAATACTATATAAAGAGGCTAATACATAATAACTATTTGTTGATGGATAAATGCATCAGGAGGTACTGTTTCAAATGCTGGCTTGGTCACACTGACAGTGAGCTTGGGGAAACTGCTCTCCTTTCTAAGTCTCCGTTTCCTCTTCTGCAAAATTAGAAGAGGCCAGGGATGATATAATAGCTATCCCTGTTCTCCTAAGAGCTGCTCAAGGCTCCCTCTTGGAGATGCTTTCCCCAAGTGGGGCCACTGCCTACCTAGAATGAATCACTATTTTACAGTAGTTTTCTTGGTCTCTGTGAGGTCTCTCGAGATAAGCAGCAGTGGTACTTGAAGAAGGAGAGAAGTCTAGGTGGAATTTTTGAGAATCCTGAAAAGACCTTTTAAGAAGGAAGAAATTCCTATGTTTACACAATATGTGATATAATACTAATGTTTATTTTGAACATGTTCATGTTTTAAACACAGAAACGTGCGATGCAATACAGCTATGCTATAGCTAGAAAACTGCCAACATTTTCTTCAACAAGAATATCATTCAGGTATTTGCAGGAGAGTCAGTCATGTACACTAATTACCATTATGCATCTCCTACTTTATTTAATGTAACAAAACCTGCACGACAGAATGCTCCCAGTAGTCACATCTTTGTGAGTCACCACCCCCACTGAGGTTGAGCTTGGCCACATGACCAACTTTGACCAATAAAACATCAGCAAGAGTAATGCAGTGGAGACTTGATAAATTCTTGCACATTGGAATCTGATCTCTTGAACTGTTCCCTTATGGACCCCAGACCCCATGCTGCAAGACAACCCATGCAACCACACAGAAAAACCCACGTGAGGGAAAAATCTAGAACCCTGGTCCCAGCAGAGGTATCAGGGAACAGCCAGCACAAATTGCCAGGATGCAGGCGAAGACATTTTGAACCTTCCAGACATCCAACAGTGACACCCCATAAAACAGAACTTCCCAGTCAACCCATAAATCCTGAGAAGAAAAAAAAAAATATTCATTGACTTTGTTATTATGTTAATCCACTACATTCTGGGGTGGTTTGTTACTCAGCAACAGATAACCAAAAATACCCAGAAAAGTAAATACCATCTCATTTGCAAAAAAAAAAACTGAGACTCAAAAACAGCATATGATCAGACGCACACCATGGTTGCGATTCTGATTTATACCTCCTTCCTTCCTTGGAGAATAGCAAGTTAACCATCAAAATATGTCTATAGCACCAACCGAAGAGGTGGCCCTGTGTGGGCCATGTGACCCTGCTCTTCCCACTCCAAAGCCATACATGGTTGAAAGCAGTTGGCAATGTACTCAAAAACAGCTGTAATATCAACAACCTCCAACGAGGAGGAATGGCATGAAAAAAGTCAAGCTAAACCTATTAGAGTCTCTCTCCCAAGCATTTTAACTGAAAATACTGAACAACTATAGCAAATGGGTAGAAGCAATGGAAGCCAATGCAAGCATAGTAAGACAGGGTAAGATAGGTCCTGCTACACTAAAGTTGTAAGAAAGCATGAAATAAAACAATATAAATAAGCAGAAGCTAGAAAGCAGAAAATAACATTAAAGAGTTCATGTAAATCATGTCATGGGTGATATTCAGAAGCAGAAAGGGGGCAGAGGTACCAGAAGCCCAAAGAGGAAAAAGTGCTCTGTGTCAAAGACTCCACATGGTACCCCCTCCAGCTGCCTGGTTTCCTGAGGGTTTCCCCAGTTATTAGTTTAAGAGGCTATGGTCTTTAATAAACTGATCTTTTCTTCAAGTAATCTGAGTCACTTTATATTCCCTGCAGCCTTGACAGTCACACTGAAACGAATTTTAAACAGGAAATAATTCCCATTATGGAAAATCCACCAAAGAATGATTATGATTTTTCTAGTTCCTTTTAACAAGTGTGTAATTTCCAATGAGTAGGTTTCCAGAATTATTAGGTGGAGGCAATAAAAGGGAAAAAGCCTGGGAACATTTCCCATGACAATTTGCTACCCAGAATGGCTTTGTGCTGGCCTAAATAACTTCAATGACCCTCGTTATTAGATTGTCCGATGCTGGGTTTAGGGTTTAAGGGCCCAGTGCCTTTTTCATACACTTGCATCCAATAACTTTCCATTTGACCCAATTTGCCTTGCCTCTAAGAGTGCATGCATGCATGACAACTCACTCCCATAAACCTGTGTCACCCATGAGTTGCTATATCAAACCTTCCAAGTCTAGAAGAGAAATGAATAAACTGGTATGGGCAGTTGGGCTGGGGGGGCGGGGGGGAGGGGGGACACGATCAGGACCACAGGAGAGGTTAATCCTACAAATAAATTTTTATTTTAAACCTGTCTTTGATTAGAAGATTTGAACCCTTAGAATAATTTACTTCAGTTTTTCTTTGTCAGATTTATGAAGTTCTCCCTTTAAAAATGTGTATATTGCTGAAAGATTGTAAAATTTAATAGCAAACAGATTACGCACTTAGGAATAGACTAAGCACAATTAGCACTCACATTCCTCCCACTCCTATAAATAACTCGGTTTCCTTTCCATGTCTGCAAATTTCATTAGAATGGCAGGGGGGGCGGGGGGGGGGGGAAGGGAAGAGAAGGAATGGGGAAAAGCCATCTCAATTTCTTTCTTTTCAAACTATAGATCCAATCAATCAATCAGAGGCTTTGGGCTTTGTGCTTCCTAGGAAAGGGAATGGGGCTGTGAGAGGAGGCAGAGTTAGTATAATTGCCCCCCACCATATACCCCTAAGTTTTGAAGGAAATTTTTCTGCACATGAATTTGAAATTCACCTGCTGTATATATACTGGTTATTCCAACAAGCAACCTCTTTCATGGTTCTTCCACCAGGAGCCTCAGTGACCTAAGAACAAGGTTTTGTTCCTCCTATAATTTTAAATTAGATATCCTTTGGAAATGCTATATAATTAAGCAGTTACTGTTCGTCATATCTGTGAAAAGAAAAAAGATTCTTAAATTTTCATTTATTAGAAGCCAAACACAAGTGTTAGTGAGAGGGAGGTAATAGAAAAGGTGAAAGTCTAGAAGCATGAAATATACAAGTTCCTCCAAAATCTCTTGAGTCCCTGTCCACCCCCCACCCCAGGTTCTTTCTAAGGAAAGGTTTAGGCCTAAACATATTTGCTAGCTCTTGGGTTGACACTGAGTTTTTTGGATGGGATTTGTTTTTAAAAAGTGGAGTGGAAAATTTGGTGCATTTTATGATATCATATAAAGGATAAAATATTCTTTTATAATAATCTGAATATTTCAAAGCACGCTTAGGTAAAACTTATTGATCTAAAACTATGTAAAACTAGGTTTAATCTTTAAATTCTAAGATAGATAATAGGATACCCAAAGAACCAACCCCCCTTCTAAAAAAATCTTTAGAGATTCCATGGAATGAGCCTTTTTTAAATCAGTAAATAATACACGAAACACTAAGTGGAGTTGAATTTTTTAAAAAAGCAAAAATTGCCTGATATGCTTTCATGTCTTAATCAGAGATACCTGAGTCTGGAGAACATAAGTCCACTGAAGCAAGCTCAAATTAAAATTATTGGAAACATTATCTGGCAAGGGGTTCAGAATCTATAAAGAACTCCTACAACTCAACAATACAACACACACCCTGATTTTCAAATGGACAAAAGGCTTGAACAGACAAATGGCCATCAGGCACATGATAAGATGTTCAGCCTCAATAATCATTAGGAAATGCAAATCAAAATCACACTGAAATACCACTTCACACCCATTAGGATGGACATTATAAAAATAAAAGAATTTTTAAAAAGAAAATAAGAAGTGTTAGCAAAACTATAAAAAAGTCAGAATTCTTGACCATTGTTGGTAACAATGTGAAATGGTGCCACCATTGTCGAAAACAGGGTGGTGGTTCCTCAAAAAATTAAACATAGAATTACCATATGATCATAAATTTTACTTCCAGGTATATCTTCTAAGATTTGAAAGCATGATCTCAAGAGATATTTGTACAACCGTGTTCATACTAGCGTTATTCACAATATCAAAAAGGTGGAAGTAACTTGAGTGTCCATCGGTAGATGAATGGATAAAGAAAACACTGTACAACCATACAATGGAATATAGTGCAGCCTTTAAAAAGAAGAAAATCCTGACATGGGTTACAACATGCGTGAACCTTCAGGACATTATACTAAGTGGTAAAAAGCCAGTCACAAAAAGACAAATGTTGTATGATTCCAGTTACATGAGGTACCTCAAATAGTCAAATTCATAGAGACAGAAAGGAGAAAAGTAGATGTGATGCTAAAATCTGGGAGAAGGAGAAAATGGAGAATCATTGTTTAATGGGGACAATAGTTTCAGTTCTGCAAGATGAAACTTCTGGAGACCGATGGTGGTAATGTCGCACAACAATGTGAAAGTACTTAACACTTACAGAACAGTATGCGCAAAAGTGATTAAGATGGTAAATTTTGTATGTATTTTACCATAATTAACCTTTTAATTTTAAAAGAGGTCATTATTGCAATGCTAACGAATTTTGCATGACCCAGTTATTAAGAAATAGAGCGTGACCCTTCGTAAGAATTAGAAACAATTAGATGGGTCTTTCTCTTTCTTCCCTCCCTCTTCCCCTTCCTTGTTTTTCCTCCCCTCCTCCTCCTCCTCTCTTCTTCTTCTTCTCTTTATCGCTTTCTCTCTCATCTCTTCATGGCTTCTCACTGTTTCTGCTCTGTGGCAGACAAACTCTAAAATGGTCCCCAGTGATTCCCATCTTCTGGGACTTAAGCTCCTTTGTGAGCCCTCTGAGTGTGGAAAGCACTAGCAACTTGCTTCTAAGCAACAGAATACTGCAAAGATGCTGGTGTGCCATCTCTAATTCCATTACGTCATGAGTATACTGTCACTTCTGTCTCGCCAGTAGGTGCTCTCCTTTGCAGTCTGGGAGGAAGCAGGCTGCCATGTTGCAATCTGCCCTGTGAAGAGACCCACATGGCAAGAAACAGAGGCCCAGAGGCAACAGCAAACTAGGAAATGAATCCTGCCAACAGCTGTCTAAGTAAACTTGGGAGCAGATCCTTCCCAGAGGCATCTTCAGATGAGACCTCACTACCAGCTGACACCTTAAATACAGCCTTGTGAGAGGCCCCGAGTCCAAGAACCCAGTTCAGCCATGCCCAGACTCCTCACTCGTAGAAACAGTGAGATACCAAATGTACCTTGTTGTTAAGCCACTAAGTTTATGCTAATTTGTCACCAGGCAAGATATAACAAACACTTGCTCAGTTCTCCTCCATAGACAGCCTCCTCCATGAGGATTTTGGCTTTTGCATATGCCTGTAATGTGATGTGATGCCTATAACTGACTCTAGCTCCAGTCTTGTTCCTCACATGCAACCTAACCTCTAACAGGGTGTCAATTCCCAGTTCCTAGGGGCACTGGACTGCAGACTGCCACAGCTGCACTCAAACATTCGCTGTGGCAGAGAGGCACCTGCTGCTAATGGTCTGTATTCCCAGTGGTCATCAGGACTGTAGCTGAAGGTGGGCTTTTCCTTTTAAAGGGGTGTAGCCAGGAGGCGATGACCAGTCTTGAGCACATTATACCTGTCTTCTCCCAGTGTTCCCTTTCCTTTCTTTTGAAATAAAGTCAAAGGCCAGATTATTATGAAAGTTCAGAATTCTTCTATATAGAAGAAATAGTATAAATAATATTCATATTATCTAAGCTTTGCAACTAAGAGAAATAAAACCAAATGCACCATACATATAAACAATATCCACATTACCTCATCTAGCAACTGAACCCTAACACCTCTAACATGGACATATTACAGTGGACTTCCGGGGTGCACTTCCTGGGTGCTCAAAATTAAATTAGCACCCAAAGGGAAGTTCCCTTCTTTAAAAAAATAATTACTAAATGGTGAAATAGGCCCAGTATGGTCAGTTCAACTTCAATCAGAATAGCGTTTTGTAATGTTTACCCAAAACCATATTTTCCTAGGCATAAATACGAAAAAATCATTCACTAACGCCCCCTGCACCACTCTTTTTTTCTTTTGTATATATTTTGACTAGCTGCCCAACACACTCTCTGGAAACAAGGCTATATTTATAAAATAAAAGGAGAAAAGTTCTTTCCTTTCTCCAAAGGCCTGTTTATTTTACAATCAACAAGAGATGAGGGAGACATTTTGGAAATATTACCCATAAGGGGAAAGACTAGAAATCCTGGGGACCTCAGCTGACTTAAATGCTTCCAAGCGACTCCTGAACAGAACTAGGGGACATATATTAGCCTATGGGTGGATGTGTTAGGCTTCAATCAGGAGGTAAATTGTTAAATTCTTTGGTGTTGCCAAACACAGAGCACGCTCCTACCTCTTCTCCAAAAAACGTTGCATAATTAATAAAATTCATATCATCGAACCAAGTCTTTGCTCTTTTTGCTTGCAAAAGTCAAAGTTTATTTTCCTAGCCTCCCTTTGAAGACAGACATCAGTGATAGATGGTGGATGACAGTCCAGGAATTTGACCAAACTGACAGGACACGCCCTATAAGCAGCTGTGTGTCGGCTGCGGCTCTGTCCTTTGTGCACATGTGGTGCAGTGCAGCCAATGGAAAATAAGAGTCACACTCGTGTGTGCCATTCATCCAAAGGGCATTTGCATTGGGTGTCAACTCTATACAAATGCAGTTGCTAGAGCTCACTCAGGCTCACAAATACAGGAAAACAGGTGGGACTGCTCTGGACATCTACAACTTAAAACCTCTCTATGTCCATTATGTTAGATTTCAACTGTTTCAAAATTGGGACATATCAAGTCAAGGCCGAAGAGAAGGCAAGGGTCAGGCCAGTTGGTGTGTGGGATTTGGGTCAAAATCCATGTAAGGAGGTATACAGGAGTCCCCACTGTCCCCACCTGCTGTGTTCCAGGGACTCAGACTGCCTAACTGTTCTGGATACACCAGCAGCCTTGCTTGGTCTGCCTGAAGCCCTGCGAGGAGATGCCTCTTACAAGTGGCAGTAGGGTTGGGAAGACAGCTGTGTTTGCTTCTTCCTTTCCACAATGAATACTCTAGTCTCAAGATTCTAGTCTGAGATGAGAGGGGATCTCAAATCAGAAAGTTGCCACCTATGACCCCATTATTGGTAATTCACATATAGCTCAATGATATGATATAGCCATTCATATGATCTTCAGGACCCCATAGATATATATCAGTGTATCTACGAGGTTCAACCAGGTCTCACGGCCCACACCCTACCCCAAAGAACTGATATAACATAAAAAGGATGTTTTTAGTCTTTGACTCTGTTTGAGAAAAGATGATAGAGCATCTTTTTATATTGCTAAAACAATGACTGAGCATCGGATTCTTCTCATTAGGGGTGCTTCTTTTTAAATGTAGATTCCCTGGCCCCATCTCAGGCCACTGATTCTGTCCATCTGGATTGGAAGTCCAGAAATCTGTATGTAATAGAATGCTCAACATCTATCAAGAGTTGTGGACAATGGGACCTTAAGGGGCACCTTTGACTTGATGGTACTCAGCCAGCCATGTTCAGGAGGATAAGAGGAAGGAGAAAGACTGGCCAAATGACCCTGTGCTGTGTGTCAAGGATTTGCACAAGTATAATCACATGTGATCTCCATGAAGAATCTGTAAGGATGACTGACTGCGTTTGTGCTGTTACAGATGAGTAAGTGAAGACTTAAGGAATTTAAGTGTAATTTATCCAGGGTCATGTGTTTACTAAATGGTGTCAACTGACGCCAACTTTGGAATGATTGTTATTACATGGCACTGTCCCTTCATCCCAAAAGGTTCTAGCCTTGTGATCATCAAGTATTGAAAGAGAGGTCATGGGGAATTAATTGTCTTGATGAAATGCACTCCTTTGTGAATATACTTTGGAGTCTTCTTACATGACAAAATTATGGGGTGTGAAGGGATGTCACAGGTAATCTAGTTAATATCCTCATATTTCAGATGAAGAAGCAGAGGTTGAGAGCTGAAATACATTGCCTAAAGACACATAGTTACAGAGAGAGCCAGCCCTAGACCCCATCTCTTCTAACATGGTCTTTGGTATTTCTTAGTTGTTACAGTGTCTTCAAAAATATTATTATAGTCATTTCTTAAATATATCAAAAATTGATATGTGGCCAAGTTTACTCTTACACCAAGTTGTTGTCCTAGGTCCAGCAGGAAACTAGCTGAGGGCCTCTTAAAACATACACTCCTGAATTCCTTGATGCTAAGCTGTGAGATTTTTGTCTCCAGGTACCTGTTCCAGTTGAAAGAACCTAGGATTGCTAAAAATTCTGTTACTCCTTTCAACAACCTTGCCCATAGCTGCTCCTCACCAAAGCTTGGCCTTCAGAATGATCAAGAAATTAGTTCTAGAAACCTCTAACTTTCAGGAAATTCCATGCTCATTTTATGCCCTGAAGGGGCAGCCCACAGAGCTACCCTGTACCTGTGTCTGTCACCCTCCTCCCCCGGCAGAAGATGCAAGGGGGAGGGAAAGAGAGAATGCATCTACGTGTTTGTATATGTATATACATATAAATCGATGCTTCTTCTTTCTATATCAGGTAACTCCTACTAAAGTTAATCTTTTCTCACCTCTTTCCTATAGTATCAGCAGGATGGTGATCTCTAAAGTCATGGTGCAGTGACACCCAGACAGCTGAAGAAGTTCATGTAGCTGAGCTTGTGAGAGGTTCGGGGCCATGGGGGTTGGCCATACACTTCTGCATGACAATGAGGGCCATCACATGAATGACTTACTTGGTGCATATATTCCTCCAAGTTTGTGGGCTCCATGGGCTTCAAGGAGCCCATATGGACAACCACATCTACATTACCTACAACAGTGTCTGAAACACAGGAAGTAGTTAAATAATTTCTCAATGAATGAATAAGTCACAGGGGATGACATGCTATGACACTGCATAGCAAAATCAGTCAATTATTCACACACATGACTGAGATCTCAAAATCCAAGTCTCCGTTTTCCCAATTCAAACTATATTCAGTGAGTAAAAATTCCTGAAATTAGTAAAATTACTGACTAAAAATATGTTAACCACTATACATGGCTAACTAGTGCCAGATCAGGGAGAACTTTGTAAAGATTTTGTAAAAAATGAATCAGCCCCCTCTGAGGGAAGAAATCAGTCAGTATACAATAAATCAATTAGAAACAAAGAGGCAATTTCCAACACGTAGTGAAAATTCAGGAAGCTAATCACAGAAAAGAAAAAGGACTATTACTTGCTTTAAACATGTTGAAAAAAGTTTGTGTCCTCCATATGACTGCAGTTATATTAATTTTTGTATTCCATCTACATTTGATATTTCAAATTTCTATAATAATCATTTGCTACCTGGGATGGCAAATAAGTAAGTTATGTTTTTAAAAGGGAGGTGACAGGGGAGGAGGAAAAACACCTCATAAAATGAGAAGAGACAGGCTATTTCTTCATGGTTTTAAAAACCGCTGATTGAAAATGGATGAAAGTCAAATCAAGCAGTTGTTTTGTCTCCATGACACTAAACACTACTGGTTTTACTTTTTCAAAGAGTATCTTGAACTGATTAGTTATTTTGGCATGACAAAGACACACTAGCATGTGAACAAGGAAAACAACATATGAGCAACTGGGGAGAGCCATGGCCATGTGGAATGATGGGAAATAACTTCAAGAGACCCAGGAATGAACATCGTAAGGAATTAACATCATTTACAACTTTCTCCAGAGAATCAGTATGTTCCAGTGCATGGAAGACACCTGAAACTTGGGACTCTGAATTCCTGGGTTGCTACCCACCCTCTCTCAACAGGTGGGCCTGTGAACTAAAGCAGGGAATTCAAACCTTCTTCCTCTTCTGCAAAACCTGGGATGATCATTTCTATCCTACTCATTCTCAGTGCTATTGTAGGTAGGGAAGTATTTAGAAAATCACATTTTCTAAATTAGTGACCAGTGGTATAATCAATGTCTCCAATTATAATGCCCCTGTAAGAGATGACAGAGTGGGAAAGTGTGCAGACAGTATGTCCAGAATCATAAAAACCTGATTATCATGTGATATCATGGTATAATGCCGGAGCTTAACCCAACACCTAAGAACCATGCAGACCTCTAAATTGGACCTAACTACACTGCACATATTCTCTGCCAACAGCAAGATAGTCAAGTGTTGATTGCATGTCAGGTGACCACCTGATATTGCCAATTACTTGATACTGTTACTGATTTTAAAACAAAATCAGCTTAAAGCATTTACATCACGTGTGAATAGGGTAACAAAAGTAATTATCCAGTTATGACATAATCATGTGCAATCAATTAAATGCTCTACAGGGCTGTTTTCAATCATCACGAGATGATAATGTGAGGGCCTTTACTATTGTGTTAACATTTGTTTCGCAGAGAAATGGCAGTGGCCTTGAGTACAGTAGCTTTATGGTGTGCCTTGCACACTGAATGTTGACTGTACCCAGCAAATGGGAGCGAAGCCATAAACCTACATGACTGACCACAGATGGTTAGTTTCTGGAGCACCCACTTCACGCTCACACTTGGTTTGAATGTGCTATATGTAGGTCTTCAATGTAGCCTTCAATATAGTCGGCATGAATTTTTTTGATCACTGGTGACATTTCAAATCTCTCAGTAAAATAAAAGGATTATCATAGTTGGTCTTTACTCGATGTAAGAATTTTTTAAAAGCTCTTTCACTGAATGACAAAGTGAACTGCACTTTAGCGAGCTACATTCAATGGAAACTCCAAGCAGGTCTTCCCTTCTGCCCCTAAACTGACAGCACTACACTGAAGCCAGTCCTAGGGACCCCTGGTCACTTGCGGGCACAACAACATCTCAGGACACTCTGTGCAAATATGCATTCACCTTGGCGCTTCTATGAGCCAACAGAAACTGAGGCCGTGAAATAACCAGAGACAGGCACCCCTGCTTTCCACAGGATTCTGTAAAACGCTGATGGAGCAGAAAACAGTCATAAATGTCCCCTGAAATCCTCTGGAGATGTCCCGTAACATTTTCCATGGAAATGCTGTAAAATATTCCATGCAATTAGCTTCACTTAAAGAAACATTTGTCAACTGGCTTTACCTTCTCAAAGGTGACATTTTTTTTTTCTTTCAATATGTGTCATTTACAAAATCGTTGATGTTTTAACAGAATACATAAATATTATTATCACCAGGGGATTCTGATTGACAGCAAGTTAATAATGGCAAGACTTAGTGGAACTAATTCAACTGAAGCCAAAGTAAAATATATAAACAAGGAACAAAGTTAGGAATGGTAGCAGATAGAACGTGACTAAAAACATTTTTTAAGATTTTTTTTTTTTTTTGAAAACCAAAGTCCTACATTTTTATGGGTCTATTTTTCCAGTTTCAAAAAAATATGAAATTTCCTAAGAACAGAGCTACTCACTGTTATCCAGGTAACCCCAGAGAATTCACATGAATTAAAATGAACTCCCAGGCTCCTAATCTGATGCCCAGAAAATATGCTGCAAGTCCATCCACAGCAGGGGTGGTGTGGCCATGTAGTCACCACATGTTGAGGATGGAAAACAGGTGTGTGGGCGAGGCCTCCTGACCGGAGTGCTCAGCTCCTGCTCCATCCCCAGGTGGCTTACCTACACACTGCGCCAGACCTGGGCCACCCCCACCTTGGTGTGCCGTGATTTTCCACAGGGGGACGGCTGGAGTGCCAGGTTACCGTAGAACATTTTCCCTCCCCAAAGCAATGACACCTTTGTGTTCCTTCCATTTCTCCCAGAAGTCTCTGCCATCTGCAGATGCTCAACCCTTGCTCAGGTCTGCCCAGCTGCCACTGGAAACTGAATAGTCCCTTGTCCGGGCTTATTGGGTTGTTTCCTCTTGTTTCTGCTCAATGTCCTTCGTGTCACTGGTTTCACCCAATTCTCCCTGCTGTGCTTTGGTTAGACTCTGCAGAATAAGGGGTGATAGGAGAAAGAAGTTTTATCCAGTTTTCAAAGGCAATTTTTAAAGTGTGGAGAGATGCCAGCTCTGGCTGGTGGCACAGTGAATAAGGCACCAGCCTGCAAACCCAAAGGTCGCTGGTTCGATTCCCAGCCAGGGCACATAACCAGGTTGCAGGCCAGGTCTCTAGCCATGTCCGTAGCTGGAGACAGATGAAAGGCAACCATACATTGATATTTCTCTCCCTTTGCCTCTCTCTCCTCCCTTCTCTCTGAAAAATAATAAAATATTTTTTTAATAATAAATAAATAAATCCAAGTGTGGAGAGATGGGACCAGGGGTAGGGCAGAGCCAGGCCCTGGAAGAAGGACCAAGGAAGGAGTCTTAGACTCAACCCATGTGACCTTCAGAAGGAGTCACCATTGAGACAGGTGCAGAAAAGCTAAAAATATAGACATGGAACTGAGAAAAACTGTCAGGACACATGAGCCAAAGACATATATCAAAACTGAATTTGCAAAGCTAACACAAATTTGAGAATGTGGCCAACCAGGAGGCATCCACCTGAGATAAGCCAAGGCAACAGCAAGGAAGTATATATAGAACAGGGTAGATTTTCATGAAGAGAATGAGCTCCAAAGTCATGACGGGTACATGGCATTTCCTAGACAATTGTGTTTGAACAGTGAGTTAATTGCATCCAGCATGAAAAGCCTGGAGTCTAATAGTGTCACTCTTGATTTTAACATGGAGTCCTACTGTATGACAAGACCGAAATTAGGGCTCAGGAATAAACAGAACGTATAAATACAAGGACCAAGAGGTGGAAGAGGATGCAGCTCAACATCCAAACTGTTCCCAGAATGCCCAGAGCCCCAAGATGGGTCAGGGACACTCAGAGAGGAGCAGGTCACCTTCAGTTGTATCAGAGCCTGACACCAACACCCCAGCTACAGGTCCCTCTCTTAGGGCTGACACACTGCATCTAGCCTCCCATCCTATGGATGAGCCCAGGATTTCAGTTGAGCTTTCACTGAAACCGGAAATTGTCTCAGAAGCCAGATTATCCACTTGTGAATGACTAGTAGAAGCTATCCTTGGTCAGAGCTGACTGACAATGCGGGCCAAGCAATTCATCAGGCTGAGCGGAGAATGTTGACGAAGACAGTTAATATGTAGTCTATCCATGAAATCCGTCTAAGAGGACACAACAAAGTGACCCAATAGCAGGGACAGCCCTACCAGGGTACCAAGGGTGCTTCAGGTCCATCTGCTAACACTTATTCTCCTCTGGATAGCACTTAAGAAGATACGGCCAATATTTACCTCCATGAGTTTTCTGTTTGCATTGCTCACATGTCCCATTGACATGTGCTTTTTTAAATACATGTCATCATACTGTTCAGTCTCCCAAGCTAATGAATCTTTCCTTCCCCTCAACTTGTCTTCACACATCTCTGTAGAGACCTACTTAAGAATAGACTGATTTTAAAGTTCAACTCCTGGAGCTCCATCTCACATTTCTATTTCCCTGCTCTTAGAGGAAGGAGGTGACTGGCTTTCTTCCTCATTTAAAAAATTTGATGGGATTTTTTTAAGCCTGGTACTGCATTTTCTCATTTATGGGTTTCTATCAACCCACCCCAAACCATTTTAGTCCTCCCAAGAATCTGGGCATGGAAATTTTTTTTTTCTTTTTAATCAAGGTCATTAATGAATTCACACTAACAAAGGAGTTTTATCTGTGTTACGTTCAGTATTTGCAGAGGCCAAAATTCTGAACTTCTCAAGCAAAACGCTGGCAAGTGATAAGCCCTGGCAGGTGATCATCAAAAGTATCGAGGAGACAAATGAGAGAAAGAAGACAAGTTGTGCAAATCATATTCGTGTTTTCAAAAGCCCAAGTTAAAAAAGGAAGACACAGATTTAAGGCAAACTCCGAATGATACAATGGAAAAATACTGCCCCGAAGATGAAAGGCTTGCCTGCTAAACAGATAATGCCAAATTTGATGAGAAACTACATTTCCTTTCCTTTGAAACCTCAGTTGATATTTTCCACTTTCACTGGAAAGAAATGAACTCGAAGGTGTCACTCAGCCCTCGGCTGGAGGGGCCTTCCCTCCCCAATGCGGCAGCTCGGAGGACGTGCCTGGATGTTTTTCCTCTGAAGTACAAGCCCCTGGAAAGCTCAAGATCAGCTCGCAGACAGCGAAAGCTCTGCTTTGGGTCTCTGGTTGTTTGGCTGTGAACATTTTTCTCCCTCTGGGAAGCTTGTAAAGGGGCTGGGAAGAAGAAAGAGAAGTGGGTGAAAAGAAAGGGCTTTTTCTCATTCCTGCGGGACAGGTCCTCCCCCTCAAGGCCTTGGCTTGGTTCGTGCCATTGAACTTGCCTTTTACCTGGGCTTTAATCTGCCACCAGGTAACCCCTGACCCTTCTCTCTCTTACCTAGCAGATTAGGGAACATGCACAGCAATTTAGCTAAAATATTGAATCAGGAGGCCGGAGGGATTTTCTCGTCAGTCACCTCATCCAGTTTTGACCTGTGGGCATTGTGCTTGTCTCCTATAATGTCTGAGCAGAACGGAATTAGGATCTCAGCCCTCCCTTCCTTTTCTCCCTCTTGGAAGCACCACAAAGATGAAGCTGTTTGTTTCTAACCGCACACTCCGGACTCCAGAGAGAGCTCAGCATCACATGCAGGCTTCACCCAGGTCGCCTTGCTTAAAAGGGCTCTGCTGTCATTGTCTTAAAATTCTTAATCATTCCTGAACCAAGAACCCTGCATTTTTATGTTGCACTAAGCCCTGCCAATTCCATAGCTGGGCCAGCCTGTGATTCTTTCCTCGCCTGAAAGCTCAGTCCAATGGGGCAAAACACTCCTGGGGGAAGAAGGCACCGAGGTTAAAAAGCAGAGCATGGCCAGCGGCAGCTCCGGCCACCCACGCCAGTCCCATTTGTCAAATATTCAAATTGGGTCACTGCTCTAAGCAAAATAAAAGCCTCCAGCCATGTCACATGCTATGGTCCCAGAGAACTGGAGGCTGTGATTTGCATTCATTGAAAAGTCATGTCCAAACATCAGACCCTGCTCCCAGAAAGTTCAGGGCACAGCCATGAGTTCCAGGAAGGCACGGAAAGAGACACAGGGCAAAACTGGATTTCTACCTAAGTTTAGAAACCAACAGCCACTGGCCTGACGCTTTAGCTGAGATCCTTTACTGGAAATGGTAGCAAAACCTCATTTTATTTCTTTACGTATTGTTTCTTAGCTTCATGTTGACAAGAACAAAGTGATCATCATAAGTATGATTTCCTGGCTCAGAATTTAAAATGTCTATTTTATTCTATAGAGGAAGGTTTTTTCACCTGTTCTCTGTTTTCCTATCTATATCACCACCTTTCCTTTTGCCCAAATACCCATCATGTTGGAGGAACTGAGGTGAGGGGTTGAACTAGACCTGCTCATTCTCCTTCCTTTGTCTCTCTGTAAAGCATGGTACATGCGGAATGGTTGCTTGCCTGTGGAAGGTCCTGGTGAGCTATAACTAAGAACTCAGCAGATGCCCATTTAAAGAATGTATGATAAAAGGATGTTGCAGCACGAGTGTTTCAGAGGAGACCAACTCTGCCCACCGACCTTACCACACAGTTGCACCTCATACTTGGCGCGTAGACCTGTGTTAAAATCTTAACCCCACAATTAGAAAAATGAGATACTATCGCGAAGTGCTGGAAACAGCCTAAGTGCCCATCAGTGGATGATTGGATCAAAAAACTTTGGTACATTTACACAATGGAATACCACACAGCAGAAAGAAAGAAGGAACTCCTACCCTTTGCAACAACATGGATGGAACTGGAGAGTATTATGCTTAGTGAAATAAGCCAGTCAGTGAAGGATAAATATCATATGATCTCACCCATTACGGGACAATAATGAACAAAACTAACAACAACCAACACAGAACCAAATATATGAATACAGTGAATAGGCCTTCAGTGGTCAGGGGGAAAGGGGTTGGGGGGATGGGG